>JBCAUA010344937.1:0-15000 GCA_038406235.1 Peronia verruculata | reverse complement strand
TATCTAAACCTTCCAGTTGATAGGTATGTGGCAGTCAAAGACTTAATTCATGTACATTGCTTTTTGCTTGTGAACCAGATATAATCTTTCATCCCCTCTACTGCATTAAGATAACTGAGATAAATATTTATTTGTCTTTAAAAAGAATATCCAGCCACAGATGATGAGACACAACATTGTATATGCAAGATTTACTCACATTCATATCCATACATTTGATGCAACTTGGATAGCTGGTGTCAGAGATGAGTTCCTGTAATGCTCATGATTGTATCTTACATACATCAAACACCACTTCTTTGGAGATATCTCATTTGATTATAAAACGGCTGTGTAGAGTCTTCCCAAATTATATTCAGTTTTGATCCTGTGGTAAAAGTCATCTGTGTCCATGATTTACTTTAAGAGTTTTGTTGACTTGCTTGTCCCTTTCCAGCATTGAGAAAACTAGAACCCAGTCTCTTCATGTGCATATATATATAGAGTTATAGGCTTGAGATTTATAGTTTATATCAAAATGCATGTCACTGGATCTAATCTATACATATCTTGCCATAAAGATTGGGACAGATTTCTCAACTGTGAAGAGTAATGTCCAATTTGTCTGTTGCAGATCTGTGGCTGAATTATGTGGAGATGGAAAGAGTTGTTGCCAAGGACACAGTAAGGTCAGGAGTCATTCATCAGAGGGCATTGCATGGCCTTGACCCTCATCTGAAGGAAAGTTTTATCAGAAAGGAGGTTATGCTAGGTTTAGGAAGTTGAGTAAGTCTAACTGTTAGAAAAATTGGTATTGTTCATAGATTTATTTGATTTTACTTCAGCAATATTGACATTCGAATAAGTAAAATGTATCTGATGCTCGTACATTTATGTTCAATAAAATCAGTGGGGAATGGTAGTAATGTATAATTTTGTTATGTCCTGTTTCTTTTTTTCATTTTTCTTTTGTTCTTTTTGTTTTTAAATATCATTTCAAAATCTCTGTCGGAATTTGACAACAATGGTTTTACCTTCATAATCATGAAAAAAAAAAAAAATGGATCAGAAAATGTTTTCAAATCATTCATTTGATGTTTCTCTAAAGATTTTTGTTTTCATTATTTTCTGATTTTTAACACTTGTCTAAAATAAGGGTGAGTTTCGAAAAAATCATTGAGGTATAAGGTACCGTAGTCTATCATTTTGAACTTCACATGTTTAACAGCATGTTACTGAAAAAATATGCTGAGGGATTAGCATGAAATTTTAACACAACTGATCTGAACCTTTGGTAGTTCATGGACTGTACTTACTATTGTGCAATGGTCTTTTGTTTTTGTTTAACGGTATTGATTGTGTGGGTTTGATTTTTCTCAAATATTTTGAAACAGTATGACTAGTTTTGAAAAAGAAACAGTTTACATAAAGGAGACTGATTTTAAATAATTCGTCCTATCAAAACTTTCTTTTTCTTCGTTAATTCAGCATGTCTCGGCTGGAGGAATCAGAAGGAAATTAAATCGTTGGAATGTATTGGCCAACCATTTTCGCTTGTCAAATGCGTTTTCCTCAAAAACTACAAGTATTTGACACATTCATCTTAAAGGCAGGATCAGTCATGAACTGTACTCATAAGCTTATGCAATGGTCTGTCACTGTGTTTGGCAATACTGATGACACAATCTGGAAATTGTTGAAATGGAAGTAGCCATCAGGAGCATTGCACTCATTAAGATTGAGTTCTTTCTGTTCATTCAGATGGGGCAAATTGAATCAAAGAAGTAAAATAGCTTTTTGATGTGGCATTAAGTGTGCAGTTTTCTTTTTGAAAGTATTCACATTTCTTCAACATACTTGAAAACAAAAATATAAACCATGTGGCCGATATGGTCAGAAAAAAAAAGAAAGATTGTTGCACATCAGTGCTTTCAGTCCATGAACAACACTGAGTTCTAGTAAAATTTGAACAAATTTCAAAGTAATCTACCATCTCACTTTAGAACAACAGACTATGAAAATGTGTGAACTTAGAAATGTGAAAATTTATATCTATACTGCACTCGCCTATCTGTTAGAAAGTGAGCTTGAACTATTGCAGTGTAGATAGCAGCTCTTCAAGTGGAGAAACATTTAAACATGAACTTAAAAACATACTTGTTCAACAGGCACCTGTCTGCTAAACAATTCCAGCTATTTCCTTGAGGTGGTTGTCAGTCATGTCTGCAAGTTATATCATATCTTTGAATTGTATTACATTATCATGTATGAGAGCATATCTCTGATCATATTCATATGCTGCCACATTTTGTGTATGTATGTTTGAATGTATGTATGTATGTATGTGTATATGTATGCTGTTTGCTTCAGTTTGTTCCGGCGCACATTCTGTATATGTGTCTGTGTGTGTGTGGGTGGGTGGGGGGGGGAGGAGTCATAAATGACGTTTATGGCTTTTAGTATTAGTATTACAGCAGATAAACAATGAACAAATTATGTTCCCTGTGATGTGGGTGGATTCCATACTTACTGTATGGTTGTACTTTCTCAACAGACATTTATTTCATGAAAACAGAAATTTTAATTAGATCTGCACTTTTCTGAGCTTTGAAAAAATTTACAGTAACCAGATTGGCCCAGTATTCATCAGATATCATCAAGGGTTACCTATGATCCAGGAGAAAGTCATTTTATCATCTCTCATCATCAGAGGATATAGTGATGACCATTGCAGTCAGTGACACTCATAGTCATTCACTTCAATTTGTTCCTATCTTTATCAGCCCTGGTATTGTCATGGCTTTGTATAATTTGCATTTGTCAGAAAAAGCCTTCAGTTCTTCAAGATTTTCAACAACAACAAACAATGTTTAAATTTTTCTTTTACATTGACATTGTACCTGTATTGCTCTTGGAACATTTCAGTAGAAGTGAAGTATTGGATGTTAGCAAACAAACTGATGAGTAAAAATTTGTGTTATAATTGTTGGTTTTAGAGAACTGCATTATATTCATTGTACCAACCTATGTGGTTCCCTGTCTATCTCTGCTAGCAAGATGACGATTGGCTCTGACTTACCAATAGACAGAAATTTACAACAGTCATAAGCTTCTGCCATCAGTGAAAAACGACTGTTTCGGCATAGTTATAAAGGAATAAAAAAAGCTGAAAAAAAAAAAAAATGCACCTACACACACAAGATTCATCCATAATATGCCTTACATAAGTCAAATATCATTGTATTTTGAACTATATGGATAATGCAAGGTCAAAACACTTGTGAGTTAACTTGTTTTTGAGGGAAGATTCCTTTGAATCCCAGGAGAAAAATGTTGCCAGAATTCTAGAACATGATGGCTCTGAGCTTAATTAGTGGAACACCACATAGACTTGTGCTAGAGCTAGGCATGGCATTTGTTGGATAACGTATGCTTTGTATGCAAGCATTAGCACTACACTTAAACCCCATACAGGTTTATACCTGCTCTAGCTAGTTTGACTGAGCTAGTGACTTGTTGTAGATTGTTTACCTATGGAGTGGTGTTCCTGAGAGTTTTGTCTGTGCACTTGCTGGGAGGTCAGGTTAGGAACCAGCAGGTAAAAACTGATGCCACTTCTCAGCATAGCTGGCAGGAGCAAGGAAATGGGACATATTGTTATAAACCATATTATTTCATAGAATTCTTTTTTATTTCGAAAGAAAATAAAGGTAAAAACATTAATAAGACAAGATAGTGGATTTTTTAAAAAGTATTGCTAAATTAGATAAATGTATGAACTGGTAAAATGTTGAGAGAATATTTTCAGTTAATGATATTCTAAAAGCCACACAACGAAAAAAAAAAAAAAGATGAGAGGTCTGCTTCACTCAGACCACACAAAAGTGACATTTCAAGAAGGGAAACACAGCAGGATTCAGTTTCAAAGAGAGTGGGAGACAAGCAATGTAACTGCTTCAGGCAAGAAGCCTTAACTGCCAGGTACTTTCCTGGATCATCTCTGGACTTATCTTTTGTAAAGTTTGTGTTGGCAGGTTTGATGTTTGCTTGTATCTTGTATCTTTCTGTATCCTTTGATGAAGGATTTGCTACATCCTGGGAAATGGGGGCTACCAGCATTACTGAGAGTGGAAGCAAAGCTTGTTCAGGTTTATACCTGCATTACTCTTGTTTAAAGTTTTGATTTTCCTTTATATTGTTTTGAATTAAGGCATGGAAATCATGTAGCACCAAGAATGTTTTTCCTTTTTTAATATATATAAATCTATATATTATGCCCTGCCATGAGTACAAGACTGATTCTTCAGACTCCCAGAAAATGAACTAAACTTCAAATGAGAATACGCCCAAAGTCAGGTTTCAAGGATATCAGGTTAAGGATACCAAAACACAGAGTATTTAACCAAAAAGTGCAGTTTTCCAGAACTTGAACCGTTGACTACTTGGCATTCTTTGCCTTTCTCACCTTTCATTTTTTTTTTTTTTTAGTTTAAAAGTGGGAACTAAAGAGGAAATCAGTATTTGTGATCAGAGAAAAGCAATTTTGGAAGGCAGGTTTGTGCAGTCTCATTACCCCATCCCAAGCCTTGAAAATCAGCCAGGGTCAGCAAAACAGCTGGTGGTGATGGTGGTTGTTTATTTTTTTCAAACAATGGACCTTTTTATGAGTTGAGCAGGATGATGAATTTGACACAGATGTGCAACAACACGTTTATTTATTTTTTTTTATATTATGTCATTATGAAATTACACAAAATTTTATTCCAGAATTAGCGGCAGGTTTTTTTTTCTTTTTCTTTTTTTTTTCTCTAGCATTTTTAACACCCCCTCCCCCCTCTCCCCCCACCCCCAAGGGTACAAGATATAATAATAAAGTTGGTCCAGACTTCAAGGGTTAGTCAGTCAAATATGAGACTCAAGACCCAAATAATTTTGTTCTTTATGATGACTATGAATTATGTTTGTGTCTTCATTTTAATTCAATGTATTTTTTTTTATGTTTGTGTAATAAACTGAAATGTGACTATTATTTTATCACTCAAATGTGACTTTGTTTGTTTTTTTTTTGTTTTGTTTATTGCTTTTTTGTTTGTTTTCTTGCTTTTTTTAATTTGCTTTTCTTTCCTTTGCTATAAATCACGAAGTTGCAAATTCTTCTCGGACAGCCCATTTCCTTCAGTAAATATAATGTTTTCGGAGTCTGTACTTGACGCCGTGTTTCTCTATTCCTGTTTTTTTTATCTTCTCTCCCTCTGTCTTTCTCTCTCATTTTTTCCTTTCCATTCATTCTCTATCTCTCATTCCCTCCTCCTCTTTCTCTCTCTCTCTCTCTTTATCACTCTGTATCCTTATTTTACATACTGTCGCACCTGTTGGAAAATTGTTGATCTTGAAATTATCCTTCTTTGTAAACCTTTGCCATGGGCAAGAAACCATTTCCAAGCCCTCGAGTCTTATCAAAGCACTTGCATATTGGGTGACCCTTACTGTATGTTTGTTATACCATCTGACACTGACAGTGTGCTGGTCGACACCAACAGTTCACCCATTCATCTAATCATCCATCCATGCATCGAGTTCCCAAACAATCTGCCTGGCTATCCATCCATCCATCCATCCATCCATCCATCCATCATACATCCATCCACCCATCTGTATGTCCATCCATTCATGCATCCATTAATCTATCCATCCATCCATCCAACTAACCAACCAACCAACCAATCATCCATCCATGCAGCCAACCAATCACCCATCCATCCATCAATCCATCCGTCCATCCATCAATTCATCCATCCATCCATCATCTGTTCATCTCCCTGTCCATCCATTCATCCCATTCCACCATCCATCTTTCCTTCCACAGACACAATTTTCAAGGAGCCATCATTTCAACTTAATAGAAAATTATTCTATGAGAGATATCCCACCAACGGGGGGCTTTCAAAGCCTGCAAGTGGGAGTAGAGAACCTACTCATATATCCTCGGGGGTGAGTGGGTGGGGGGGGGGGGGGGGCTTTACTGATGTACGATGGACAGCGATTCTGATTTCAGTGTATAACTACTAGCACAGTGTAACCACACAGATTTAGTTTACCTGTAAAAACAAACAAAATCAACAACAACAACAAACAAACAAACAAATATAAAAACAAAAACAAATTTTAAAAAAGTGACCGAAACCTAAAGCGCTGCTTGTTTTGGACACTTTTATTTTCTTTATCATCATGAATATACAAACACCTCAGGAAAAATTACACCATTTGTCCAAGTGAACACCAGCTTAGTAAATACATTTACAAAATACAAGAAACAATGAAATTTTAAGTAATATATGTCTTATAAAAGCCGTAATGTACACTGAAAATATAAACATCAAAGGAAAGGATAAATGACATTAATTCAGGTACTGCCTTTTTGCAAGTTCTGCAGCAATTATTAGCTTAGCTACTACGGAAGCTACAGGTATATTTTGTTGTTTATTTCTTTGACTCTCTTACTTTATTTTGTTTTGCACTAAAGAGAATGACAAAGGTTGACTGACCGTCCACTGAATGTTATTGCACAAACTGATGAACCCAAATGCTCAGTTGGTGTCTTCTGAAGACCATTCAATGCATCATGATATACGGTTGAAACTGAATGCTATTAAAAGCTTTTTTTTTTTTTTAAATAAACGAATACTCAAAAAATAGAACAAAATTTAGAATATTAAGGAAAAAAAGAAAACAGAACGAACAGAAAAACGACAACCAAATTTTTAAAAGTTCTTATAGACGTCCAGATATGTTATTTGCTTTTTTAAAATTGTTTCGTTAGTTGCCGGTTGGACAGCACTTTTTCTATTTTCTAAAATGAACATAGTTATTCTGATGACGGACACCTTTAAAAAGTGAATGGGAGCATATTTATGTGGTAATAAATAACTGGAAGGGAGTAAGCAAACAGTGCCAAAGTGCATTTAGTGTTTATAAGCAGTGGAAAGCATCATCCAAGTATATACAACCTGCAACCAATAAAACAACAAACAGAAGTAGCTAAGCTTACATGTTGTGTAAGATCTTTAAAATGGTACATTTAAAACCCACATGGCAGACAATACTATCACGCCTGTGGGGGGTACATGACAATAAATAAATATCATGATTCTGATGCAGGCTAAGATTGAAATGAAGTCCCACATAACAGCAGCTATCGACCAAGTTGGTCTTCTATGTCTAGCTGTCGCTTTTGGCATAGTAGCAAATCGTAATCGCATTGGCAAAATACAAATTTAATGAACAGAATGCACTTGTCACAAGTATGAAGCAAAATATGACACAGTAGTTTACATGCAATATATGAAAGCAGTCAATAGTCTATACTCAGTGTTCTAAAATATTTACATCAATTATGGCCCAGCGAAATGGTGGGCTGATTAAATCATCTGATATGTCAAATGACCTCGTCATTCTACCTCATACACTTAAATTCTAGAACCAGTTCAAACAAAGTAAAACTGTACACAGGGAAGAGACTACCTGTACAAAAGTTATGGTGGGGGAAAAGGTTCACAATAGCAGTACCGTGCGAACTATTCAGAAATATTAGAAGTGAGCTACCTGGTTACACACCTTATATGACAATCAATGATGATAATTTTCCGCCAATTGGCGGAAATCCTCTTTTTGTCCTTCAGCCAGTTAGTTTCCTCTTTTTCTCGTCGGTAACAGTAGGCATCGCGTCCTATTCTACCCCCCTTCCAGTATGCTCCCCACCCACCCACCCACCCACCATCCCAAGCATTTGTTAAAAGGTAAAATGAAACTTCTTTTAAATAGTTTGATATCAAAATGAGACTTTCTTTTTTTTATCAGATAGGCTTGCATATGGGTTGGAGAGGGCTGAGGGCTGTTTTTTTTTTTACATAATGTTTTGAGTTGGCGAATTTTTTTTCTCTTTTTTGACAATTTTCTTTTATCATCACTATGGTACATACCTAGGCTTGGCTGTCAAAAATTGTCTACTTTGTAAATCTCTTTCAAATTCAGAAAAGAAAAGAAAAAATGGTTATAGATCATCTGTCTTAAGTTTGTTCCTCAGATTCAGGATAGTGCAGTCATTGTCAGTGTAATGTCAGACAGTACATAACTGCGATAGAGCAGGACTGACAACTGATTGTCTATTCCCTTTACGGGTGAAATGTTCAGTCCGAAGAAAGCAGGGTTGTCTCTCTTAAGTTCAATGTGTGCCTTAGTATGATCAGAAGAAATTTTTGGGAAGCAATTGTCGAGTTTTAGCGGGGAATTTAGCCAGGACCACGATATGTCCGTCTATTTTTCATCCGATTTTTTTATTGGCAAGGGGTCTTTGACGTAAGTAACATACACAGCATTCGGAGGCCAGACATCGGACGCCACTAACTAAGAAGCCTGGGGGACTCTTGAGTCAGGGGAAAAAAAGTCAAGTTTTAATCTTTTCTGTGTTATGATTTGAACCCACTACACTTTCATTGAGACACAAACATTGACACAGTATGCCTTACTCCTCGTCTAAGTAACCACCCCCCCCCCTTTTTTTCCCTACCCCCCCCCCTCCCCACGGCCCCCATTCTTTTTTAATACGAAAGTGAGCCACCAATCAAAGTTTATACAAAAAGACGCTAGTATACAGAATGGTCCAAAAAAAAAAGTGGTCCAGAAGCCTCATTCTGTATCCTACTAAGACACTGAACAGTTTCTAGGAGTGTCCGTATGCCAGCAATAATATTACAGGAACTCTCCAGTGAAATTGAGTTTTGATGTTGAATTTTCCGTTCAAAAACGATGGTTGGCGTCACACAAAGACCTTGCTCAAACAGACTTGCACTCAGTCCTACAAGAGAGTTATGTACCCTTAAGCCGTGTTTCCCAAAAAACAGATGAGGGGGAAAACCCGAAATTGACGCATAGGTAATACAGTTGACACTCCTTTCTGAAAGATCGGCAGTTGCTTGTTGCATGTTACCACTTTATTTGCGTTCTGTTTACAAATTGGTTCGGATGACATCATGGGATCATCATTGCAAGCATAAACTCTGGCGTAGATTTAGTTATCCCATTTTTGTTAGTTGGGAAATGCACGAAGCAGACTATGGTAGAATGCCAGTCTAGTGCGAGACTCAGTGGTTTATAAACATCATTATCATCTGTTATTTGCACTCAACTTTGTTGTTGTTGTTGTTTTCTGTTTACTCACAACTCGTCACCCTCTTTTCAACGATCGTTATTGTTTTCTCTCTCGGTCACAGTAACCGTAACATTGTCCACGGTATTGTTGCTACAAATGAGTTCGTGTAGGTACCTAGTGGTTTAGCCTATTCGTGGATTAAAATACGTCTAAAGGAGGTCTCTGAATCTGAATTGTACTCAAGCTCTCTAATAATTAATCTACGAGAGGAAAACTCACAAAAACGTTCATGCGACTGCATGATTTAACACGACAAATATCCCCACAAGACATTTAAACAATACCTTTTCTAGAATTTCCGTTTCAAATGAAAGATAAGTTGTTACAACACATAGATCTAGGTATTTAGAAAATGATTCCTCCAACGGCAATATGTCCAACAAATAAAATTAAAAAGAGACAACAAAGTTATAAACACCGTGATTATTAATCCTCGTAATGATAATAACTCTCACAAAGAGTTTGGCCATCGAAAGGACACTATCTTTCTTCTTTAGCTTTGCGCATTGTCTTTCCATATTACAAATATGTTCTAAATACGTCTTTCAACCTCCTAGTGGAGGTTATCTCGCTAGATAGGCATTGTTTAATGGAAATGTCCTGTGAGAATATTTATCGTGTTATGTCACGCTGCCGCATAAACGTTTTCATGCGTTTTTTCTCGAGTTGTTTAATCAATAGAGAGCTTTAAACAACTCAGAGAACTCCTTAAGACGTGTTTTGATACATAAGCAGGCTAACCACAGGGTGCCCACACAAACACATTTGTAACAACAATACCTTAGACAGATTTACTGTAATTGTTTCCGAGAAAGGATACAAATCTGTGAATACGCGAGCCATAGGTTTGGAAGACAACAAAAAAGGAAGAAAGAAAGCCTGCATCAGGAATAAACAGTAGATCTCTGATAACAAAAGAAACAAACCGACAGATAGACAGATTACAAACAGACAGATAGGCAGATACTAGATCGACAGACAGGAACACATACAAATAAACGGAAAATACCAAAACCAGATCAAAGGAAGCAGGGACAGAGACAGTCTAAAAAGATACACGGAGAAAGTCAGGGCATGGAGAGAGAGAAAGATGGAGAGCGGCTAGATGAGAGAGAGATTACTTGACAAACTAGCCAGCTCGGGCGCCCACTGATGTGTCATTCATTTGGCTTGAATGCACCATTTATATCAGGTTCATATGAAATTGGTTGTTTCATACTCTGGGTGGTCTGAGATGTTGGAATTTAGATAATAAATTAGTTGTTTAATTGAAAGCTATCCTTCTACAAGGGATGATCTTACGGAAACAATTTATTTTGTTATAACCCGGGGATGACAGAGACACGGAGTCTACAGCTTAATAAAGTAAATATAGTAAAGTATTGTCTGACAAGGCTCCACAGAAATATGTAAGGGAGGAGGCATAGGCGGACCATTTGTGATCACGAAGGAGAGATTAACCCTCGCGTGTTAAACAAAACTGCCATAGTGCAAGGCTTGTTATAGGCATATTACACTAATGGTAATGATAATGACAATTTTTTGGAAAGTAATTCAATTGTGGAGGACAGGGAGGGAATCCTTCTAGCAAATCAGCTCTTTTTCTGAAGTTCAACTTCAGCGCTGTTGATCTCACAGGGGTCACTCTGTGTCAGAGATCCTTGCTCTGACAGCTTTCAGATGACCTTTCAGATCTCATTAAATCTAAAAGTGTCAACGGACCCATCTGACGATTAACTTGCTCATTATATTTTGTTTTTGAATTTCTTTGCGTATATCAGTTCAGTGCAGTAGACCCAACAACATGTTCCGAGATAGCCCTCCGGAAGGTGGCGGAACTACGACGCTAGCACGTCACAAGAGATTCATCTTTTATCGCCATCAGGAATAAACTGTCATTTCTCAAACTCGAATAGATTTTTAAGTTATCATAGGAACCTTGGCAATCCAGCGTTTTCTGCTGACATTTTTAAAAAGCTAATTGTTTCCTTGTTGTTGCTGATTACCAAGAATTTCACGGAAGATTTTGAGTCTCCAGCTTCAACAACTGTGGATACGCCACTGAGAGAAAGCAAGAAAAGGGGAGAGAAGCGAAAGATTAATTTATATGCACAGTGCGTCAACTGTTCTGGCGCGGCAGCCATATTTATTTATCTACGAGTAAGAGACAGATAGCTGCTGTTTCAATTGTTGATGCTGTTGCTATGACGTAACCATCTTATCGGCCAGACATTCTCTACGTGTCTGACTGCACATGGGCTCACGCGCTTACAGACAACGTGTGGAGGCAGGAGAAGCATTGATGTCTGATGTCAAAATAAACGGCGCCTATTCAAAAGTAGGGCTTCAAAACTGGTTACTGTGACGTAGACTAGTCAAGATGGATGAAGATAGTAAAATTCATTCATTCATTCATTTATTCATTCATTCATTCACTCAAACATTCATGCATTCACTCAAACATTCATGCATTCATTCATTCGTTCGTTCATTTATTTATTTATCTCTGTCTAATTTTTCTTTGCTCAGAAGAGTAACTACATATCTTTGTTCATGACAGTAATTACTTAACACTGTTAAAGCATTCGTACTCTGCTAGTTAGGATGGCAGAGTTAAGAGCAATTTGATGAGTCCGTGGAAAAGTACCCTGATCAAGTTAAATAAAGGAAAGGCAGACATAGAAGACAAAGTCCCAGGTAGACAATCTATAGAAAAGAACCTAAAGTGTATTGTCACTTATTGAGCGGTCTTCTATTGTCTCATCTTGTCCTTACTCCCTGTATCGCCGCTTCAGGCCGAGGTTGTCTCGGATCATAGCTGTGCAGTGACATTTACTCCTCAGGTGGTTGTCAAAATTGATGTCTCTGTGTACAACGAAGAGCTGGAATTGTCGTGTACCTCTGTCTGAGACAAAGACGCACTAAGTTTGATAAGGTTCTTTGTGCATCATTGCCTTGCCGAGCACAAATTTCACATCCCATCGTGAAGCAATAACCGGAAAAACCTTTTCTTTCTTCATTGTATGATGTCTGTTGTCTGTTCTCGGGGATCAACAGGAGCAAAAACACTCATTAGTCACGGGAATCGGGAGTTTTTTCCAGGAACACTTTGTCTCCTGCTTCCTTTTCCTTCCCTTCCACAGTTGTTTGTTCCAGTCCTCTGTACCATTGTCACTGACCTCTCCCTCCTCATCTCCCTCCTCCCCTTCCGCCTCCTCCTCCTCTTCGCCATCGTACTCGACATCATCAATTTCCCTAAGAGTCCTTCTATACACGGCTCGTGATTTAGCCACTTCTTCTCTAGCCCGTCTAATATTTGCCAATTCTTTGGCATCTTTGCCAGAGAAAGAATTAAACCCTTTTGCACTGTGAGTGTCTTTGGTAAAGTCTGAAGCTTTATCTGAACTAAACCTTTCGGGAATAATGTTTGTCCCATCAGAAATTGCACTGTCTGATTCACCACCTGTGGTTGCATTTCCACCTTCTGCAGTGTTTCTCTCGCTCTGATCCATCACCCAGCCAACGATACGAGCCATATCCAGAAAATGGTTGAGCGTGACATTTATGGTCAAATTAATTCTATCTAGGAAGCTCTTGTCATGCTCTTCGCTGGACACGTCTTTGTCTTCGTCGGGTTCAATGGAGGCGGCTCGCTTTCTCCTGAATCTTTTATCACTTTTAGAAGCAGCAAGGACAGATCTAGCCCGTCGTGCTGTCCTGCCTGCCAGGCGGAATTTGTTGAAATTGTTGAAGAGCACGTTAGCTTGGCAGTCCCAGCGGAGAACCACTAGTCGTTCAGACTGGGCAGGGACACAGAGCATGCCTGGTGGCCAAGAACAGAAGTTTTCCTCTGGTACCTCTACGTCAGATGGTAAGGGCACGTCTTTCAGGGAACATAAACCTTTCTTAACCCAACGAGGCCAGAACAAGGGCCCCATATCCTCCCACTTGTAGTACACAGGACAAGAAGCTTTCTCCTTTAGCCATATCAGTGTCGCATTTACGACGTTATTCACAGTTTTGCTTTCAGCTTCTTCATCCCTAGTGGCGCTGGAATTTGGAGAAGCATATCTGGTCTTTAACATGGTTTTCAGAGCTGTAATATTGAGAGTGTGGACGTCTTGCTCCAAGGAGGGGTCCATAGTCTGGGGGTTTGTCTGAATTTTCACTAAATCCACGGGCGGCTCCACCGACATCCAGAAAGTATCAAAGTGATCACCAAGTCGTTTCCGCAGTTTCTCAGGCTGAGGACAGACCAAGAGCAAAAGAGGATGTCAGTGCAAATATAAATAAAATATTTACAATGGAGATTTATGTCAAGATTAACAACAGAATATCACCCATACTAGGGTGAAGATTTAATGAGGGCTTGCTGGGCGAGATGAGTAAAACCCAGGCTCTAAGCTCTGGGTCGTTATGATGAAGGGTCATCTGGAAAGTCTGCTCGTAGCTCTGAAAGATTCACTTGTGCCTTCCCCTCTCCACCCCCTCCTCTCTCTCTCTCTCTCTTATACTTTCTTTATCTCCGTCTTTAATCCTCTCTCTTTTGCTTTCTTTCTGGATTCCCTTCTCTCTCTTCGTTTCTCACTTTCTCCCATGTATAGTTTTAAAATTGCCCTCTCCCTTCCCTTCGCTTTCTCCGTCTTTCCACGTTTCTTTCCAAGAACTATAGTAATGTTGCTTAAAACAAAGGAAAATCATTCAAATTTACAATCTTAGCAAAGTGATGGCTGGAGATCTTCATTCTATAAGATTACTATGACAGCAGATGGATTTATCCATGAAAATTAGAATTTTGTTTTTTCACAAGTCAATATGTCTATATACATGTGTGTGTGGTGTTGTGTGTGTGCGTGTGTGTTTTTATTTTAATTTTAATTTAAATGAACTACTTATTCATTTGTTTAAATATTCGGTATGGTATCATTTACGTTATTTATTTACCTATTTATTTTTTAAACATTTATTACCTTCTCCATTTTTAACAGGGTGTCAGATGCAGAAAAAAAAAATGACAACCATAATCAAACACATGAACGCAATGTGAGAGAGAGGGAGGATGAAGATGGAAGAGACAACAGAAATACAGAGGGAGAGAGAGACTTACAGAAAGACAGAGTAAGAGAAAGAGTGAAAAAGAACAGGCGGATCGACAGAGCCACTTAAAGTGAAGATATCAAGACTCTAAAAAAGAGTGGCAGCAATATACCAGTAACAGAGCCCTCTCAATTGGGTAGTCTAGAACACAATGACAGATTCGTGAAGTCTCAATGTTCTTACCTTCAGATGTTTCTCGGTGGGAAAATATACCTTTCCAGCATCGAGAATTCCAGGGGGTATGGTGAACCTGCTGGGCAGAGTCGTCCTTGGCGCCGTCGTTGTGGCGGTTGGCAGTGTAAATCTAGTTGTTATCTAGTAATGTATGAAATTAAGTAATGGTTTATATTGATGTGTATCGATTTGTTTATCTACCCATCCATCCATCCATCCATCCATCCATCCATCCATCCATCAATCCATTCATTCATTTATCCGTCCATTCGTTCATCCATGGATCCATAGATCCATGCATCTATACAACTATCCATCCATTCATCCACCCATCCATCAACTCATAGATCTATTCATCCATTAATCCGTCCATCCATTCATTCATTGATCCATTCATCATCTCTCAATCCATCCATCAATAACCTGTCAATCCATATCACCAATTTATCCATGCCCTCATACATAGATCTATCTATCTATCTATCTATCTATCTATCTATCTATCTATCTGTCTGTCTGTCTGTCTGTCTGTCTGTCTGTCT
>JBCAUA010344717.1:2421-17218 GCA_038406235.1 Peronia verruculata | reverse complement strand
TTTGAGCAAAAGGTGTTACCCCCTTCCCCCCCCCCCCCCCCCCCCCGTCTCTTTCTCAAATACCTAGACGTACTTTTTTTTCACTATATGTTCTGTGCTCCGAACATCATCGAATCGAGTGCTCCAGTACCGCATGACCGCAGAGGTCACGGCACATTCCAGGCAGAGAGGTAAGTGACCTTAATCTTTGCATACTCCGTTCTGATCACTATCAAATGGATTTTTTTTAAAATCGCAATTAAATGACGCAAGCACTGAAGATGGTGACGTACATGCTGGAGTTGGAAAGAAAAGCCACAATTTCCTTTGCTCGATAGTTGAAAATATGCCTCTTCTTTCAGTATTAGATTCTCCAAGCCTCGATGAAATGATGGCTTAGAGACAAGATTTTTTTTCCTCCGACCATTGTGACGCACACAAAGTAATGTATATAAAAAAAAAAAAAAATTTAGTTCTGGAATGTTTACGAAAATCTACCATCTCCACCATTTTGGCACTTTCGTGAATACTCCCAAACGTTCCCATTGTTCTTGCCATATCGTTTCGAGAATGACCCGGATTTAACTTCTTTATCATGATGTTGTCACAACAAATTAATTAATGACGCACCACAAAAGTGAAACTATGAGAAACTTAATGTCAATTTTGTTTGAAATCGTGTCTATTTTTCAGTCACACCCTGGGTATGATCCAGCAGTTTCAGTTGTAGTTACGTGATTGTTAAATTTTGGAATTCCAGCACTCGCTATCCACTGAGTGGCATACGTCAAACTCAGAGACACTGGGAACTTGACAGTTTTCTATTACTGGCAGGGAAGGCTTCTTAAGTATTCTTTGGATCAGCCACTGGGAGCTGGAATGATTTTAGACATTTCTTTAAAAAAACGAGTCCGAGCTGTTTTTGTTGTCATGTGCCCTTTGGCGCCCTATTCGAGTGCTATTATGCATTTATAATTTTGACAATCTTAGTGTATGAAAGACACCATCTTAAATCTTCTTTTACTACTTGGCCTCCATACCTAGTCATAAGATTGTAATCATAAGATTCTTTTTTGTAATGACAACTGAGACAACTTTGTCGTGGAAAAAGAATTCTGTTGAATCGACAGCGACACACGCATTGACCACAAAATAGTTAACATTGCTCTTTGTACGGTTTCTTCATTGATACAAAATTAAAACTGACCGCAAATTATTTTGATTGGCATGCATTTCTAGAAAGGTATGTTGGGCTCTTGGGTGTTCTGTACTGGATTTAAAAATGTAGAGATATATAGATGGGCCATTGTTAGCTGAACCATAGTTTAAAATGAAGGAGATGACAGCCTGCAAAAATCTCCAACCAAAGGAAAAAGGTCATCTTAACTTAAACCCTTAAACTTCTTTGCCAGACGCGTATCTACAGCGCTTGAAGTCACAAATAGGTACAATGCTCCCGTGTAGGAATTGATAAAGAAAATTGATAACTATACGTCAGCTTACATGTTGCATTTATAATCTCTTTGAAAGAAACACCTGATTTGAGCTGCTGCTATGGTCCTAAACAAAGAGAACAAATGCTTGTGTTAACTGTTGTTACTACCTTTGTCCAAAAATCTCTATTGTGCAGATTTTGGGCATCGCCAGCAAACGCTATCTGTAATCTATACAAAAATACACAAAGAAACAATTTAGCAAAAATAAATGGTCAACTTATTCGCTAGGAAGGAATAGATTAATAATCCTCGAAAGAATCGGTTTTCATTTTTATTGACATGATCCCCGTTCATTTCTCCTCCCATCCTCGCCCACTATTTTCCACTTTCTGATGATGCCCTTTGTTTTGATTTGATCAGCTTTTTTGAGGTGTAGACGTACTCACAACGCTAGGCACAATGTAGCCGTGCCGATTTGCCTTAAGTCTGACCACAAACTAACACAATTCTTATCCCTATCCCTATGTCACAAGTCTTTGTCTATCAGTATCTCAATCCGGCTGACTGTCTGTTCGTCTGATTGCCTATCTCTTAGCTTGTTCACTTTCTGTGTTAAAGAGAAAAGACCGGGACTTATAGCCAGTTTTATATGACATATTGACAATGCCTGTCGGCAACTGAATTCAACTTTCCCCTCACATTTGGGGACCCTGAAAGCTCCGCTGTTTAGTGAATGTTTATTGCACATGAGGCAAAGTTATGACCTACATCAAATAGAGGATCTTTCAATTATTGCAGATAAATCGTTCCCTGTGGCATTTTGGAGTATCGACTAAGAACGGAATGGGTTGAGGCGGATCCGTATCTTCAAGTAGAGATTTGAGCCGCCCTGCTATGTGGCCTTGAGTCAGATTTGCTGACACCACCGTGAGATAATTGCAAAATCATTTTGCTAGCCGGATAAATTTGTTCCTCACACATTTTTTCCTAAGAACGTATACAGTATATCAGAATATATCGAAGAAAACCTTTCTTACGGTGGGAAACAGCAATAATGATATTACTAATACCAGTATTAATAGTAACAATTATAGGTATAATATTAATAAACTAATAGGAGTTGTGATAATAATGTTATTAATAATAATTATAATAGTAATAAAAATAAAAATAATAATTATCATTTCTACTATTAAGATTAAGATAGATCTCTAGATGTAATTTCTAATAGCAGTACAGTTGAAAGACAATTGTGCTTTTTAGTGTCAAATTGCGCTTAGATCTCTTCAGTCTTCCCTTTCCCCCTTTCGACAATAATGAAAAAACAAAAACAAAACAAAACAAAACAAAAAAAGCAGCGAACTGGAAAACTTTTAATGGAGCAAAAATTGAAACATAGATCTAACATGATTTAATACTACAAGACATTGTTTAAACAACAAAATAACAACAACAACAACAGCAGCTATAACAACAACAACAACATCAAAACCATGGTATCGAAACCAGATGTCCTTGTACTCCAGATGTTTGTCAAGACGAATAAATACTGACAAGAAGTGGAACGCTGCATAATAGTGTGTCGATATAGAGTATGTCACAAAAGCTTGATACTAAAACCCATTTTTTTTTTAAAGAGAAAATATTATAGGTTGAATCAGAAATTAATCATTTGCTTATCGGCTTTAAATTGATATTTCATTTTCATGTCTTGGATTTACAAGATCTTTAGGTCAGATTTATCCGTTTAATTTGTTCCATTACGGAGGTTCTCATGAGCTATGCTTTGTTTGCTTGGTACTCTAACAAAAGAGGTGCTATCGGCACTATTACAGAGAGAGAGAGAGAGAGAGAGAGAGAGAGAGAGAGAGTCTTCCTTCTTATCAGTCACCGTATATGTGGCAAGGTCGAAATTCAGTGTTGAAAAGATATTTCCTAATCCCAAACTCTTAGCGCTCACAGCCTTGTTTCCCTATGATGAATGACCAGGTTTTTGCACGTATTTAGATCTTTATCTTTCTCTATTTGGCTTTTTAAAAAAAAAAAAGTATCTCGAAACTGTGGTTTTAGAATGATTTTGTTCTCGTTTTGACATTGTCCTATTAACTAATGGCGTCGTGTCAATTCCATGCTTGAAGAATAAGTCTGTGTCAATTTCTTGCGTGTAGAAGAATAATTCTGCTTTAATTTTATGCTTGTTGAAGAATATTTCTCTCTCAATTTCATGCTTGCAGAAGAATAATTCTGTCTCAGTTTCATATATGTTGGAGAATAAAATTCTGTTTCAATTTCATGTCTGTTGAAGAATAATTCTGTCTTTCTTTCGGAATTGATAAAGAATAATTGTCTCAATTATATGCTTTTGGAATAATAAGAATTTGCACCAAATTTCCCACGAACACGGCCTCTTCAGATAATATTCAGAATGCGCGAATCTTGGTCGAAATATTACCAACTACGCGAAAGGTATGAATAAGTTATTCTTTTGCAGCCAATTAGAGAACTCTGCAAATGCATGCGCCAGAATTAGAACAACTCTCACGTGCAGTCCGGCATGAACTCATAGTCTAATAAAATGCTACCTTTTGATAAAGGTGGCTAGGTTCAGAAAAAAAAAAATGGAGGAATTGGTTGTTCTGTTGATATCCTTCAGTCTGGAAAGACCATTGTGTGAGGCTGTGCGGAGTTTTGGCCTTCGGCTTTTCCTCATTGTATCTCTGTAAGACAGACGAGTCCTCAAATTGGGGAAGGCATTGCCGCACAGCCATGCCATTCTCTAAGAGGGCCTCATTTCCCATTTTGTGAAGTCAGATTCCAAGACCTTGAGGCCACTTTAACAGGCATTTATGTAGCGACGTTGTACTATCCTGTGGGGCGCTTTCCTTACACTGGCATTATGTTGTTCTCTAGAGTCTATGGAAGATGTCCCCTGGGATTTCGTCACCTTCCAAGCCATTCTCTGAGAGGGTTCCATTTCCCATTTTATGAAGTCGGTTTCCAACCAGACATTTATGTAGCGACGTTGTACTATTCTGTGGGGTGCCTTCACTACACTACATTATGTTGTTCTCTATGGAAGATATTACTTGGGAGTTCATCCGTAATCCATTCAAAGGAAGAATATATAACAAAATCCATATAATTTGTTGCCGGTTCGTCGATAGGGTCATTATCTTGTTTGCCACAGAGTTATAAATGTAGTGAATCTTTTTGTGTTGCTGTATAACGTTTGCATTGTGCCGACTATAAGGAATCCCAGGTATCGCATTAGAACGGTGGAAAACATAGGGGTAAGAGATGGGTAATCGATTTGATGAATCAACGCCTTTGATGTCAAACGTTTAAAAGTGAGTACAGCTGTAGAGAGGAATGATATATATATATATATATTAAAATTCATATCATTTGCCACCGGGCCGTCGATCGGTCATGCAATGTCCTGTCTTTTTTGACAGATAAACTCATAGCGTAGCAAATCTGCAAAGTTTGATTTATGGAGCTCTTAGTGATCCCAGATATCACCATAGAATAGAGAGAAATCATAACAGTACACGGGAAAAAAAATCAGTTATCGAATCAGTGTTATCAAGTGACAGATACGTTTGAAAATCAACCACCACCACGCTGGATGCCAGGGATTGCAAAGTTGCTAGGTTGCCGTGACATTTGTAGGAAAGTACATTCTTACATAACAGAGTGATAGCTGGGTTTTGATTCATAATATGTCAATATTCTTCAACACTTAGGGTGAAAATTTTCCCGAACAATGAACTGCAGCCTCTAATGGGTGGAACATCTCTCGGCTATCGCGACATACCACCGAGTCTACAATGTCATGATCAACTTGACCCAAAACCGCATGGTCTACTAAAAGATTAATAGTCGATGTTTAAACCAAAATGTATGGGTGATTTCAAACTGATAGTGCAAAATGATATGCCAGGGTTTACGATAACATTGAGAACCTCTCATCAAAGCAAATAACTTGTAAGTCTGAAACATCCAAATGTTGGATCATACAAATGCGTGAAACATACTCCCCCCCCCCCCAAAAAAAAATGTAAGAGAATTTCCGTTTGCCTTTGAATACTATAAGAAGACAAGTCATTCTGAAAAAAAATTGTGCATTGCATGAACACGTTTACGACAACATTGCACCAAGCACGGCTTGTGTGACAAACATGATTGTAATACATTTTATAACAATGTGTATTTGACGTAGCAGCACACAGATATGATTTTCGTATGAAGACTGATCAGTTTCAAATATAAAATATGGCTTACGCCATGTTTTCTGTGAAACGATTCAAGAAACGGTCTTTTCAAAAGTCATTAAACCTGGCGCGGTCTTAGAAAGATTCTGTACTATCAACAACAGTAAAATTTGGAACATTTAGGAAGATTTAAAAAAAAATATATATATTTTTGATTATTTTATAACGCTGACAGAGACGTATGAAAATTACTCCGGCGTGTTCTTGCAATTGATATGACCCAGTCAACGCCCGATCTCCTTTGGGACAGACTATCGTTTGTTGAGCGGGCTATAGATTCTTATTGCCTTTTGCATGTAGACTTATTGTCGTCATTGATAATGGGCGAGAAGTTTGGATTAAGAAGTCCTTTGTCCAGATGATTTACCTACTGACAATGGAATTAATCATCCTTCCTGATCCCATGATGCCAGTAAAACTTGGTATCTAGCAAAGACCTATTTATATCAGATAAATTTGAATTCACCGCAGAATACTCTTTCATCTTTCCGGGTCGGATTATTAGGGACTTTAATGCAGAATATCGAATTGGGAGGTATGGTAAAATTTCGTTTCAGGGTGTATATTGATGATATCGTGAGCAAGTCCATCTATAACGTTATTTTCAGCCGTAACGAAAGAAACTTTTAGTCTGGCCGAGACCACAACAGCTGCCTCTGAAGACATAGAATATGATGGCATCGACGACAACTTTGTACAAGTGTTCTTAGTTTGGGTGACATGGAAATCATCCTTTAAAACTTCTGTTCATCTCTGTCTGGATATGATATTTAGTCGTATAAGCCAGGTTGCAGATTATATCTATACATGATTGTTGAAGTTTCCACGGTGAAAGAATTCGAAATGGAGCTGAATCTGATATTGTCAAATCCGCTTGCACACTCAGCATGCAGAGACTGAAATTGGAAGCCAAAATGAGGAATCTGAAACTACGCCGCTTTACGTCACTTAAAGGACGCCAGTTAACTTATTTTGGGTTGCTTTACCAATCATCATTTGTGGTCAGTCAAGTAGCTGGTTTTTTTTTTTTTTTATATTCTTCAATTTATTAAGAATTATTATTATTGGCCTTTGCCCTTACGTGCCAAGTGATAAATCAAGAAAAAATAAAAAATAAAGTTCAGTGCAAGATATGGCTATCTATTTGCTAAAGAAAATTATGTTTTGGTGTTATTTGGTCTTTATCATTGAATGGTGAGTTCCTGCCCGTAGACATTACTATATCCTGCCATAGAAAAATAATAAATGCCCCCCCCCCCCCACACACCTTTTTATTTCGTCTTCTTCTTTGTATTTTTACGCTCTATGTCCACACATTGATCAGTTCCATTTGCAGTTTTGATCTTTCTTTAGATCTTTGAAATTTTTTCTTCTGTTCGTTGAGCCCCACCAGAGTGCGGTTCTGTGTTTACGATCACCATCCACTGGATGACATATAGACACCATCCACTGGATGACATATAGACCATCCTCAACATGGAAATGGCTAGTTGTGGATATATTGAGATAAGCATAAATTTTTGTAGTGAAGCGCCCACCATTTTTCCCCCTTTACTCTGTCTCACCGATCGTTGTTATTCGACTATCTTTCAGGTTTAGTTCCGAGCCTTCAACTCCAGTCCACCATTCTTCTTAGCTATTGCGCATGTAAATGATCTACACTTTTCTGTGAGACACTCCCAGTTTCCGAAACCACGATGAGTTACTTGCTCCGCTCAGTATTACGTTGTCGATGCAGAAAAACGTCCTGGTTTGCACTAGCGTTCTTTGCTAAGCGTCAAAGGGGTCAAGAAATAGGGGCTGGTAAAGATCAGAGACCACAATAGACCAGACTTCACGGCAGAGCGAACCATTATGGGTAACCGGAAGTAAAGTGATAAAGTAATTGTAATGCTTTTGTTCCAGTGGACAGCAGTTCAACCAGTTAACAAACTGTAGTATCAAATGTTGCATAATCGAGACGAGTCAGTGACTCGCTGCCAGAAAGTCCTATATAGTTCCTCTTACCTTGACATTTTCCTTGACCACAGTAGTTGTGGCAATGCACACGCACTTGGAAACTGTTTGCTGATTGTGGCACCTGCATACCGCTGGCAGATACACTGAATTATAGAGCATATGCCACTAGTTCACCATAGGAGTCAGAGATATGGATGACATTTGCGTATGGAATTTCGTATTTTTCTCTGATATACCTGGTATATCTATACCCGACTTTTTCTCGCCTCCATTCTCTCCTTCAATCTCTTTGTTTTCCTAGTTGCACTGCCTACAGTTTGAAAGTGAGGAATAGCGTAAAGAACTGAAAAAAAAAAGAAGACAAAAAATGATGGATGAATAGTGATGTTCATAGTTCGCATGTGTTACAATAATACGGCACTCACGAAAAAAATCCTCCATATGACTCTTAGTTTACATGGTATGTAAGGATATAGACAGCGTCAGGTGGCCATCTCAGAGAGTTAGTCCTGATGTAACTTA
Organism: Peronia verruculata; assembly: GCA_038406235.1. Taxonomy (NCBI): domain Eukaryota; kingdom Metazoa; phylum Mollusca; class Gastropoda; order Systellommatophora; family Onchidiidae; genus Peronia; species Peronia verruculata. Next base: position 9,048 of record JBCAUA010344717.1, on the reverse strand, counting down.
TACAGCAATCAGAATATATGAATGATTGATGACGTCTTCATTGCCGGACAATACGCTGTGATATCTTCAATTACCGGACACTCTTCTAACCATGCGATGGTACGGGCGCATTCTGTTGATAACAGCACTGTAATTTATGGCACTTCTCTCTTCCAGTTGACCTCTGGTGGGTGTCCTGTTGGTTCGTGTACATAGTGACGTGACACTTCAGTTGGGCATACATGTATCACACGTATCTTTGGTCAGATTAGGTCACACTGGTGCATAGTCCTTCGTCCCCGTAATTTCATTATACTTTACGATCAGTCCTGTCCAGCAACTTTCGGCGTGTCATTCAGTTATCCTGGTTCAGTTGTTTCCTGTCTATCACTATCTGTAGACGCGGCTCATCTCAGTCATGATCTTTGCTGTAGTAATAGGAATTCCACAGATATTTCGAACATATTGCACATTACATAAGTTAGTATGATTTACATATACTATGAGGAAATGCTGAACTCAAATTCTGCCCCCCTCCCTTTCTCCTCCGTCTCTGCCCCCCCCCCCTTTTTTTTTAACACTTCAGGTCATGGACATTTGCTGGGAATTTATAGGGCTACTTGGATTCATTATTTTCAGGGAATTTGATTGGTCATTTTGATTATGATTTTTCAGTTAGCTCACCCATTTCCTCAGCTCTGGTATTATTAGTGTGAACGGCAGATTGCATGATTTATATTCGACGAAGAAGTGCTCAACTTCGGGCCTTCTCCCTCCTGTCTCTCTCTCCCCCCCCCGGTCTGGTCATGGCTACAGTTTGTCAGGCATTTCTAAAGCTGTTGGCGATTCAGTTTTTATCTTAAAGGCAGGTTAATTGTATACTTACTCTCAGCACTAAGAAAGTGATGGATCTGCCAATTCTATTGATTTTTAAGATCACGTACATCTGACCGGTAAAGTTTGATTTTTACTATTTTAGGTTGTATATTGTATGATTTCCATTGATTCATTCACACATTTTATTCATTCAGTGATTTCTTTGCTTATTGCTTTACTCGATATTTCTGTTACTCCCCTAATTTGTAGTCTTTATTAAAACAACAACATACAAATACGCATATTCCAATCAGGGTTTTCAGTTTGTGACTTCGAAACGAAATGTTCTGCTCCATCAGGGTTACAGTCGAGTCACCGACATCTGATGGTGAGAATTTAAAGACATAACAGCTACAAAAGACACTGTTTTATTAAATACATAAAGAAATAAGTGGAGCCAGCCTTTCAAAGATTCAAGTTACTCTTTATCAACGAACTGCCAAACTTAACGATTTATCACAAAGTCCAGTTCGCGATAAATCACGAGGACTCAAGCTTTAGCTTATTTCTTCTCGTATTTAATTCTCTTTAATAGTCTTTATTGTGTCCTCTAGGCATCCTAAGTATGAACTGACATGAGATGGGTTCGGTCAAAAGGAATAGCATTAGTGCACAAAGATGGCGATAATATACATTAGTATATTACTAGTAATACAGGTGGTGATATTGTAACTGTGTGTGTGTGGGGGTGGGGGGGGGGGGGAGACAGAAATGGCGGACAGAGGCGAAAATGAAGTGAAAAGGTGGTAGAGATGGGCGAAGGGGTGATAACAGAAACTAGGGGTGAAGGGCGGGAGAAGGCGTGGAACTCTCTTGAGAGTGAACAGACGGACCGCCCTATCTGAGTCCTGGCAGGTAATATAGAGACCTGTGTCAGGGCTCGAACGCCTGATGTACGCCTAGACTTAGTTATCTTCTCAGTCACGGCTTAGATAGAAACCTATAGCTGGGCTTTTGTTATCTGGAAGGAAAAGAAACCCAGTTTTGCTCTCACTTTTTGTTTCCAACTACTTCGCCTACCTCTTTGATATCCCGTCTGTCACTGCGAGACAGAGTCTGTGACAACCGTGCTGCTACTGCATCGACTGCTGCGATGGGCTGTCTAAAGGTAGGACCATTTCCTTTCTTATTCTTCCCTTTTTTGTGTTCCCAGATCGTTTTTAAAGTAGTATTGACCGTTGTCATTCTGTTCGCCGCCGCCATCTTGGCGTGACGTCTCCTATCACATTTAAGCCCCACCTACCCACTTCCTGCTCACCCAACCCTCACCCCACCCTACCCCCTCCCCCACCCCTTCCCCTTCCTTCCCGACCCCCTCTGTTACAGAAGAGATCCTGCCACAACGAACGGCCTAGAGTTTTCTCCGTTACTCTTTCAAACTGCATTCGTCCTCCATCACCCGTGTTATCTTTATACAGACACTTGACTGTCATCTGTCTTCCTAGGTTTCTCTCTTTTAGTTCGTTATCTCTGTCAAGATTTGCCCTACGATCTGTCTGCTAGCGTTGCTCTTTGCTCTTATGCGTGCATTGTATGATGCTTTCATGCTGTCCTTTTTCATGCAGATGCCCCTAGCTGTCAGTTAGAACTCCGGTGTTCTCCCTGCGGGGGTTGGGGGCAGAGTTTATAAGTAGGTTCTCTGCTGCCACCTGCAGGCGATGTAAGCCAGCCATCGGTGGAGTGTCTCCCATGGAGTGCCATCCTCGACATTCCAGGAGAGACATCTCTTCCTCTCGCCTTGCTCTTGTCTTCTGTCTCGCTTTCTTTCTTCTCTTCTTGACGTGTAAAAGTATTTCACCGTATTTGACACAATATAGCCGCAATCGTGCTGATGTGTCGTTAACCCCAGTACAAACAAACAAACAAACGAACTTGGGTGTTTTTTTTTTTCTTTTTTAAATTTGACCATATATTTTGTTTGCAAGTATGTAAAGTCAGTTTATACTCATTGTCTGTCTTTCTTTCTCTCTCTCGCTGTTTCCGCCTCTGTCGTTCTTTTACTCTCTCTCTCTCTCTCTCTTTTTATGTATATCCTTCTATCGTATGTTATATTTGCTCCACACGTCACCCCTGATCGAAACAGAAACATTTTTGGTTGTGGAGAAATAAAAAGCATTAGTATTTATGTTATGTTAGATTGTAATGATATCATTTTGCTTTGAGCTTGATGAACCACTCTGCATATATATTGTGCTATTGAATTTATGAACACCATTGCTGTGTCTCTGTAGTTCATCGATTGGATGGTAAAGGTATAAATATATAAACGATAAACGACAAAATGAAACATAGGGAAGCTGAGCCTTAAAAGTCTAGGCTAACTCCGGAAAAAAAACAACAAAAGAGCGACAACATCAGAATCACCAACAGTGAGAACAACTATAGAAACGACAGTAGCAGCATCAACAACAACAAACACACAAACAGCAACAACAGATCACGCAATAGCAACAAGAACAGCAACAATTACAACTTTGTAGAAACAATAAAGTGTCAACAGCTGCAGCCTGAAAGCAACAAAAATCGACTTTGACATAAAAATCACTACTTAAATGGTAAGAAAACCATTGAGAAGTAAAATGCAAAGAAGCGCCTACAGTTTAATTATAACAACGGCCATATCTGTTTCACTTTTCCATCCACTGACCAGCAAGGACGAAATAATAATAATAATAATAATAATAATAATAATAATAATAATAATGACTGCAGATTGCCATGTACCGCTATTCTATATTATGCATGCGCGTGACCCTTGACCCCAAATTTTGTCACTTCCGATTATGCACTTCTGGTTGGTGAAAACATGGTGAACTAGCGCGCAAAGACACCATGGTTTATCTTAGTGTTCTTTTCTAAACCCAAAGATGAAAGGGGGGGGGGGCGGGGGGTATGTGGTGGGTAATTTTTAAGTGTGATGATAGACGTCAAAGGCAGTTGGGTCCTTGTTAGTTGTTAGAAACAGAAAGTGAAATTTGGTAAAGTAACGTCAACGATCTTGTGGCACTGGAGAGCAATTCATGTAATAAAGAAAGGTTCATAACAGCAGACAAGTTCAGTGTTAGTAAAACTCGATCATATGTCTTTTTATATCTGTTTAATATAGATGCGGTACATATTTGTATATCTTCTGTATTTCAAACATGCGCCGCAAAATAGTAATGATTTTATCTCGGCGATCGAAAGTTCGAACTATCTTTCGTTCGCAGTGACCTCTGACGATCTAGTAAATATTTACAGAATCAGGCTGTTATGAGAAGATTCAGTTTCAAGATTAACCCACGCGTAATGCCAATAGCTTGAGACAACTGAACTGAGAGGTTATACATATAAGAATGAATAAGCGTCAAGGGCCTTACTCAAAACATGTTTACGTTTGTGTGTAAATGAAGAGTCCAGCGCCCCCCCCCTTCCCCCCCCCCCCCCCCCCCCGATAAGACACATTTTCTGCAAAGGGAGAAAAACAGTACTTAAAGTTTGGAAGTCTACAACTTTTCACTACATAAAACTTTTAAAAACGTTGGGCGGAACTTTTCTGTTTTTCCGAATCATTGTTGTGGGTAACACATCCTAGTCCTGTCCTTTATAACATCGGGGCAATAACTCATTTTCCATAGAAATGTGACTTATCAGAATCTGTTTTTTTTTTTCCACGGGAGTCTTCAAATGTAAAAAACTGGTGATAGCGCTACGTTGTAGGAAAAATTTCGAGTTTTGTTTTAGAAACTGTGGATTCTTTTCTATTATTTGGAATATTTTAATGGAGCAGATCCCTCGGGACCCCGAATTGTAAAGTATAACTGTTAATTTGGCTGCTTATGTTAATGTAAGAAATTATGGTTTCCATGTTTCTGACTAAACAGATGCTAAGGCTTTCATGTAGGCAGTGGATTGATTCTGTTCTTAAGGAATTTACCAAGATTCCATTCCTGGTTAAATAAGCGGCATTCTTATCATGTAAAGTTGGTTAGAAAATCACCCCAAAAACAAAGTGTCACAAGAGTAAAGCGTGTAAAGTACACATCACTTAGAATTACGTTAGGACATATGGAACAGCTTTCTGCTTCCTTATTCTACTTTCCATATTGATTTATCTGTCTGGCTGTCTGTGCATCTTCTTTAAAATGTTAAATTTTGTGTCAAAGGATTTCACATGGTTTTCTATGCAGTATTATACTCTTCATTTAAAAAACAAACAAACAAACAAACAAACAAACAAAAACAACAAAAAACTGAAAATTCTGTTGACCATCAGAAAGTCTTTACGCATTGGGATCAATGACCAATGACCTTGTCAAGTTAAACGATCCAACTGTGTAAAAACTTCGAGGGTGATAGTTCTTGAATTCTCTGGTTGCTCAGTGAACCAATGAATTGTCCTGCTATTCTTGGATCGCTGATCAGTAACACCAGGATTAACCGTAGAGAAAGAAATGAATTAAAAAAAATGAAAAAAGAAAAGAAAAGCGGAGAGATAAACCAGCTGACAGAGATACCGCGATGGAAACGTAATATCTATAATAGTGTTTACACTAGGTCTTCAAGTATAGTAGTTTAGTAGGTTTGGTAGTTGGTTCTTTGTTGGCGTTGCGAAATGAGATGTATAACGCTGGAATGTTGCTATCTACCTACAACATTGGAATGTTTGCTGTATACACACAACATCAATATGTCATAGTCGAAAACTGATTTTAAAAACAGTTTGACGTGTCGCCACTCTTGTGTAATTATCGCCCTAGATGTACTATTCTGTTTGAGATCCTTGGCCGCATACAGTGGAAATATGATTTCATTGAACTGCTATATGAGTATCGAAGCTGTAGCCACCCCTTTTAATCTCGGATTTATGGTCTCGATAAGCATGGAGTCTTCTCTTTCATCTCTTGTTAGGGCACCGTTGAATCCCTTCATTACGGCCGATTCCACGCACTTGATCCGCTTGTGATCAGATACCATCGGCAGACCTATTCCAGTCAAGCCATTTCATCAGTGCTTTGTTCTGACACACCAGTTTAAATCTACCATTCACGTCTCCATGGCACTCGAGCCAGCAGCCATTAAAACCAGTGTATAACTTTGAACGTAATCTTTCCGCCCTCATGCACAAGGACTGCTTTCTCTGAAGCTTTATTTTATTCACCAATATTTGATATAAAAACACGAGATATTCCGGAAATAGTTCAGAGCTTATCTTTTCGACGGCTTGAGTAATAGATTGTCTTGCGCCCAGCGCAGGTTGAGACGGAAGTCGCACTGGTCGATTTGGACGCACGGCCGTTTTTAACTACTGCACATGTATTTTCCGACTCAGATACCATTTTTTCCCCCAATAAAAGAAAAATGTAACCATTTTTAAAAAGTGGTTTCCGAGTCGGAAAAAAGTTCAAAACGACCGTAACTCGAAATCGCCCCGCGCGATTTCTGACATATTTGCCCTCGGCGCAAAACAATTTCAGCCTTTCAGGCAAGCCCTGTTCCCAGAATACATTTTTTTCTTTCTGTTGTGAAAACAGGAATGTTACAAAATTTGAAAAAAAAAAGGGGGGGGGGGGGGACTCTGTATAATGCATGCCAATTCAAATGAACAATGAAGGTCGCCCTCTTTTCTTGAACGGCTGTCTTACCCAGAAGATACCCCGTCATTCTGCTAATAGACCCGGCAGAGGGAAACAAAATGATAAGCTTTATTCTTAAGTTATACCGTTCCTTGGCTTCCCTGAAATTTGTCTCCTTATTCAGTATAATATAAGGGGAGGGGGGGGGGGGGGGGGG
>JBCAUA010344607.1:0-18840 GCA_038406235.1 Peronia verruculata | reverse complement strand
TCTATCTATCTATCTATCTATCTATCTATCTATCTATCTATCTATCTATCTATCTATCTATCTATCTACCTACCTACTTGTCTATCTGTCTGACTGTCTGTCTGTCTATCGGTTTTTCGGTCCGTCCCTCCGTCCATCCGTCTGTCTGTCTGTCTGCCGTCCATTTGTTTGTAGTGTGGCTGTCTATTTATCAGTGGACATCATGCTTATTTCTCAGATCTCTTTAAACTAGTGATCTTTTACATCTTTAACGTTTCAGCAAGTGCTATGGTTGGCCTCTGCTCGCAGATATTCTGAAAGTGAAAGTGCCAAGGCTAGCGCCTTTTTACATTTCAATGTTGACAGATAATAATAGAGTATTTAAATAGCGCTTATCCCCGTAAATACAGGCTCTAAGGCGCTTTTACCATATCATGTCTATTTTCATGCAGACAAGCGCTGGCAAGTTGGGGGCCCGCCCATATCTCTGGAATCTGTAACGGCACTAAAAACCCAGATATCGGTCAGTCTTGTAGGTTGAAATCGCACGGCGTCGCGCTGTTATGAAAACACCTGGGGATAGGCATAAGGCAATACCTCGGGTGTGTACCCATGCACCAGTGAAGGTTCTCACACTGTGATTCCGTTCAACTGCCTAAGTCATAGTCTAGCCCTGTATAGTGCACAGGAGTATTTTATCAGCGGGACAGAATCGTTATGTCTCTCTGGTTTGAAGGTTTGAAAGGTAATTCATCATGACAAAACACAGGTAGTATTCCATATTTTTGTCTATGCGGCTGTTGAGAGCAAAGTTCTCTTTGTTGAGAGTTCCAGTGCCGTTTTTAAAGATATTCCTCTGTGTTCTTTGAGCCGTGCATTGCCACATTTGTGTCGTTGTACTAGGAATGCCAGTTTGTATTATGACTTTTTATTTTATATAATTCCTTATTTCAAATTGCATTAAAAACATGGTTTGGCCACTGGAAAAAGTTAGACTTTCTCCAGACGTTTAACTCCAACTATTAAAACGCAGTGAACTGATGGTTTAGATAAATATTACAAAATAAATTTCGAAAATAGTTGCAGTTGCTGAATTCCAAATGTCAGGATGTTGTACAAGCATAGTTTAGATGTTACAGTATGTTATAGTCAGTTCAGTACTAAGGGTTGAATTGTTCGACGATGGTCTGTGACAGCAGTGAATAATCTATGAAATGTTACTTATATATTACTTGTTTGTTTGGTTTTTGGTGTTTATGGATTGTCTTCCATAGACATGTACACTTTCACTCTGCGGAGGTTCAGAGAGAGAGAGAGAGAGAGAGAGAGAGAGAGAGAGAGAGAGAGAGAGAGAGAGAGAGAGAGAGAGAGAGGTGTTTTTCCCAGCTCTTGATTCAACAATAATCTGAAAATAAGCGAAAAACAAACAAACAAACAAACAAGCAAAAAAAAAAAAAAAAAAGTAAGAAAAGTAATAGTAAACTTAAAAGAATATTGAAAGAAAAATAACCTAAGAAAAAAAGTAATGTTAGTAAACAGAATATAACTTCAATTTCTGAAAGGAGGAACATACGAACGTAACAAACAACCGTCATCAAAAAGATCATGTTGTAAAGATCAGACATGGCATTGTGACGCGTAAAGTTTCAGATTTTACAATTGTGAATTCGTAAATATCTAAATTATCCCCGCCTCATTCACTAGATTAAATCGCGACATTGCACTGAAAAAATACTTATTAGCACACCTGGTTCTGACAGTTTTGACAATTACCTGATTATGTGGATCTATGTAAAGAACAATTATTTGCTGATTCCGCAATAAAAGACTTAATTTGAAACTTATGCAACCGCGAACACAGAAATCTTACTTGTCTGTGCGCAGTGCATTCAAGAGAGACGGGTTTACAGCGCAGTGGGCTATTTGTTTCTGGACAATGGGCAAAATGAAACGTCCTTGACAGATGAAAAGATGGTGTACTTTCCTTTGGGAAAACCACGTAAAAATATGAAACTGTAGAAAACGTCTGTAAACTTAACCATGGTATTTCACCCATGGCGGTGAATAGTTATGGAGAGTAGAGAAACGAAATGTGGACACGATGAAGATCAAGAGTTAGTTTGAGAGCCGTAAGAATTAAGTTTGGTGATTTCGCTGGGCTTGTTATTGGAGGAAAAAGGCAGAGATGAAAAGTTGCTGGGCGTAAGACAGAAAGCGTCGAGAAAGAGCAGTTGAGGATGCTTTCATGAAGGTGATTTCTTTTGACTCGCTATAAGAGAGAGGGGGGGAGAGAGAGAGAGAGAGAGAGAGAGAGAGAGAGAGAGAGAGAGAGAGAGGGAGAGAGGGGAGAAGAGAGAATAAGCCATCGATCAATAGATAGATAGATAGATAGATAGATAGCTAGATAGAGAGAGAGAGAGAGAGAGAGAGGGGGGGGGAGAATGTGATACATGTAATTGGAAGCCACAGAACCTCAGGAGCAGTTTTGGAATCTTGTAATGAAGGTTTTCTCTAGAGCTGTGACCAAAAAAAAAAAAAAAGATTTGAAGGACGGCAGACAGACATCTTATAAGAAAGAGCAGTTTGAGAACCTTGTAATGAAGGGCTCGGTGATTTCTCTCAAGTTCTGATATAATATGTGTCCCGCTGGCAGGACGTCAACACTTAGGCCTGGCAGTGTAAAGCCATTCTCTACCTGGGACTGTTAGTGTAAAGCTCTTCCCTGTAAGACGTCAGCGACTCCCGCCGTTTCTCAACAAATTTGTACTGTGGGCGCCTTGTATAGAACTCAGCCGAGGGTGAAGAACTTACGCTGGATCCCTTGTGTGTGTTTGCGTTGTACCAGTGCTGAAAAACGTGGGATATTATTAGATCTAGTGCAGTTGTGAGGCGAATGACAGGGACCAGCGATTTGCTTTCATAACAGGTAAATGGAACGTTAGATCGACGTCTTTCTTTGCCGCAGCAGGTCCCACAGACTACTACGTTCTTATCATTAATTTTTGTTTTATTATTTACACCTGCTACCAGTGAGGACAGTTGTGTTACAGCCAGCATATTATTCCGTGCCTTGGGGTCAGTAATGTTTGTAATTCACGTGTTGGGAGCAGTACTGTATGTAATGTTATCAAGGCTGCACATTCAGCTCGTGGAGGTAGTAATAATAGTAGTAGTGTATGTTCTGCGGTCTATATTCGTATGCTGAATTTTGGATTAATGCTGTTTGCAATAGTCAGCGGTTGAATAGTTTTTAATTAATGCTAGCATTTTATTGGCGCCAGAATGCATATTTTTCCCCATGTGTTGCGGTTTGTTACTGGACTATGGTGTTCGACTGTTATAAAGATTTTCATGCTGTTAATAATCCCTGTAATGATTGAAGGAAATATAGTTTATTGTGCGGATTTCATTTTATTGTAGTGTGTCATAGATAAGTTTGAGTTTTCGACTGTGGATTAAACTTTCATGATATGGTACAAATGCTACGCATATGATTATTTTGTCTATAATGCGTCTGTGGATTTGGTAATTGTGTGAACTTTCTGACAAATATTCCTCTGTGGGATCGGCTAGGATGTTGTTAAATTATGTCAATATATATATCAACCATGAAGATGTTATTGTCAGCATATAGAATCTGTGTGTTGGATATTCTTACAATTGTTGTATTATGCAAGTTTGGGAAAGACATCCCGTTTATATCAAACGTCAATTAACTGGCATTTGATAGTTTTGAGGACGCTGTTGTTTGATTTGTGGATTCCTTAGTCAAAAATTGGTTACATTTTTGTTCTGTTCTCGGAATATTGTTAAATCAGTAGAGCTGTATTAGTTCATATTGCCAATTATAAATTCTGTGGATCCACGGATTCAAGTTGCATGCTTTCTTTTGCCCTTTAGAGGAAATTTTGTGTGAAATATTTGCCAGAGGAGATGTTCAGTGACAAATTCTCGGCAAATCAAATTTATCTGTGCATTTCAGTTCTATATGGCTGCCTCGGAAATAATATTACTGATCGTCTTCTCGTAAAATGACCGTATTTAAAGATTCACCTATACAGTTCTGGCAAATCCTGCTCAAGTACAAATAATAATCAATCAATAAATAATCGCTTTCAGTCATCGTTATCGATTGGGGTGACAATTGGGAAAGGAAGACAGCAGGCTATACAGCTATTGGCTATGGCGCTTGGTTTGAAAGAAGAAAAGCATATATTTATACACTCAACCAACTTGTGGTTGTCTAACGTAGGTTGCAGTAGCCATTTATGAGGCTGAGTATCATACCATGGCAAAGAGTAACAACCATTGTTGTAATGTGGTGGGCCTTACTGAGGGTTTAGCCGAGAGATATCGTCTTCTATTTTTCCTTACCAATTTAGCGTCAATGAGTTTGTTTGTTTGTTTGTTTGTTTTTGGCGGACTTTGTATTGCAAACCTCCTTCCTAACTTACGGTTTTTAAGGATTCATACGCTAGCGTTACAAATCGACCATAATGTATGGCCAGTGAGAATGCTTACTAAGGTTGATGAACTTCACAAGCTGTGTGTGCAGTGACATGTCCATGTATTCCAGTGTTGAACAGTTTTCATGTGTGCGCTTGTGTAAAGTCGCTACTCAGATGCGTTAGTTCTCAACTACATCGTAGCTTTCACCTATTGATGCTGCCACATGCCCCTGAATATCCTAGATCATAACTAGACAACAAATCCGTCCCATGCTTTTTCTTCGGATCTGACATGCCCTCTTTTCCATCTAATAGTGTATGTCATTATCACGTATTCTAAACTTTGTCCCCTTTTTAAACTCTAATATAAGAAAGCAAACAACATATGTGACAATAACAAAGCGACTCTCCAGGAGAGTGGTTGTTAGATATAGCTTTGGACATATTTCTGTAAATAATTTATACAACCAGATGTTCACAATATGATAGCGCGCAGACATTTTCTTTTATTGTATTCAACTGATATTAAGTCAAACCCCAATCATGTGTAGAATGGTCTCGTGTGAAGCAAGGCAGCGTGTGGGGACAACAGTTAAATGGCCTTGCAACGGTGCAGCTTATGTTCCAGTCTTGTTTGCCAGGTTGTCATCAAAAGACGATATATAGGTCAGTTTGGCAACAAACCGTAGCAAATCTTATTTAGTTTGTCCACATAAAGCACGGATAGTTGAATAATCTCCACGTCAGTCTCAGGAAAAGAAAGCTTATTTGATAATAATATTATGATTAAGCAGAGTCTTCGCCTTAGCCAGAGGCAAAACAAATAACTTGTAGACTCTAGAATCCTCTGAAGACATCAACAGGCAGCTGTTAAGTAACCATTCCTGACGCCAAAGTTGGGATTGAATGACAATATTGTTTTATTGGCCTGACTAACCGCGGAACGGGAAAAAATGGCTTATTCATCAAATGGGCTCCGTGTTAAGTGCCAGGGTTTATAGCCCGTCCTGGAAAGACTTGCATGCCATTAGGATAGCAACTGACCGCGTCCAGGAGATTAGGAATACCAGGTCTTGAGCACTCGGGGCTGGCCCAGGGAGAAACAATAACCTGGGCACGCCGGACTGGACAGAACTGACAGACTGCCCCTTTTTTTCTTTATATGGGTCGAAGGATAGTCACAGTTCTTTTTTCCCATCGCTTTTCAAGTTTGCTCGCCGAAGGGTAGCATCATGAGATATAATATTTATCACATACTCACGTATTTTGTATGTCCACGGAGAGAGAGAGAGAGAGAGAGAGAGAGAGAGAAAGAAAGAGAGAGAGAGAGGACGACAGAGAGAAGAGTTAGGGAGGGAAGATGACACGGAACCTTTACCTACACAGTTGGGCGAGTGTGGCTGAGAGAGAAAGAGAGAAAGGAAGAGAGAAAGATAGGAGAAAGAGAGGATGGAAAGAGAGAGAGAGGAGAGAGAGAGAGAGAGAGAGAGATTGTTCTGACTTCGCGACTGTACAGTTGATTCACTGTCCAAATTAGGCTTGACTTATTTTAGCATCAGTGTTTGAACTTCAGTACCTGATCAAATAGACGGTATGACTAATGAACATTGTACTGCTGTAATCGTACCTGGAGGCACACTTCAGATGTGGGATAAGATCAAATACATAGGTTCCCTCGTTTTCAGAGGAGGCTCTTGTCAAAAACGAACTTTCATAAAACATTTTATACATTCCTATAAATTAGCCTAATATTCATAAGTGACAAAGCTCGTATGTATGAGTATTATATATTTCAAGAAAGTAAAGCACAGTACATTGAACGCTGTTGAGTCACGTTCGAGCTTGAAAGTAATTAATGTGTCCATTATAAAAACTATTCCGTCTGAAAAGCCTGAAATACTGCGTTGGTTCAAAAAGTCTGCAGCTGAGTACACATCTGTTTGCAGTTAAAGATGATTTAAAACAGATTGATGGCAGATTGGACTGTCCTTTTGAAGGAAATTATGCTCAGAAGGCTGGGTGAGATGAACAAAAGTCATCATCATCATCATTTTGCCCATCATCATCTGGAAGCACATACTGTTTTACCCAAGCGTAACTTCTCTATCCCTCGTTCCCCTAAGAAAAAACATGGGGACAGAGCATTTTCATATGCAGGGCCTTCACACATAATCTGGAATGCATTGCCTGCAGGCATTCGCAATTGTTCAACCCTAGAGACGTTTAAACGACAGTTAAAAACATACCTGTTCAACAAGTATCTGTCTGAGAAATGTTTTCAAGTCTTTCCCGCGAGAAGGCTGTCAGTCATGTCTACACTTACGTATGCGTTTGAATTGTATTACAGGATTATGTGTATGAGCATGTCTGGAATCTTTCTGTATACCATGTTATAAATATTGTACCTGTTTGTTTTCAGGCATATTTCGTGTGTGGACTGCTAAACATTTTGGTTCTGTAAAGCGCTTCGAGCCCTACTGGGGTGAGGCGCTATATAAATGTCTTTTATTATTATTAACTGTTCCTCCTCAAACATCGTCCAGACAATGTTCATAAAGTCAGTTTGAGACCGACTACATGCATGATCAAAGAGAAAGTGACCCAGGCTGTGGGCGCTTTAGTTTCAGATGGACAGTTTGACAATTAATCAGATCTGTGCCGATTTAAATAAAGCTAATTAAACGAAAAGTGTCGACTAACGGGCCGACCAAACGACTGACCTTCCCAACAGGCAAACAAACAGACAAACAATATTTATCCAATATATCACAGCACCGTGGACTATCTTTCAAAGTCAGTAGGGAAAAAAATTTGAACTGAACAACAAGAAATCAAGGTTACAACCACCACCCAACAATCTGTAGCAGCGCTCGAGTCGAGGTGATGATGATGAGATGGACTTTAGATCAGTACTGCATTTGAAGGGTACATTTTCAATGTACAATATGTTAGGCGTTGCGCAGAATGCGTCAGTGTAAAGCTCTTAATGTAAGGACTACCTCGCCTTTTATTGCGTACGTGCATGTGATAAAGGGGACATACAGATGGAACCGTGGGACCTAAATAAGTTTGCCTGAATAGCGAGGGCTCTAACGTCCTTTGAAATGCGTTAGTCGGCCCAAGTTTTAAAGTGTGGGAACGTCGAGCTCCTGGTTTTTAGCTCTATTGAAGTGATAAAGGAAAGACTTAACGGTAAAGCCACCATGGGACTTAACTAAGTTTGGCGGGACAGCGAAGTCTCTGCCGTCTTTTGAAACGTGTTTGGAATGCCAATGTTCTGTAGTCTGGTAATGTAAATTTCTACACGTGCATTTTGGCTTCATACGAGAAGACTAGACGCCAGATTTACCCAATTGAACATCATATAACTATGAAGCTTCCTAAACTGCAAAGTCTTGTTTCTGAAAATAATCCCCAGTCCTCCATCCACACTTTCACACCATTTGAGTTACAGATATACGCCTTTCAGCTGGCAACGCTGGACCATGTGGAGATTGCAGGCCTAGTAACTGTGTCCTTTGGAGACTAGCACTCAGTTTCATATAATCTGCAGGCAAATAAAGGGATTTGTAGTCTGGCCGTTTGCTGTTGTCAGAGTTACCAGCCACGAGCAAGGAAAGGACTTGGGCAGACTGTATGGCCATAGATGACTTCGGATGTCAGTGGGTGGACTGTTGCTGGGAATCGTGACTGAAGGGATTAAAACTATAGAGAACGCCAAAGCGTGGTGGGGGGGGGGGGGGGGTTGTGTCTGTGCGTGAGATACAGTGGAGTTTTGTGTTTAGTGTTATAAAATGAAAAGGGGGTAGGGGAAAGGACGATAAGTGAGAGATGGATGCATGAGAGGAAGAGGTATATAGATCGACCGATAGGTAAATTGGTTTGCAGGTAGACATACACACATTCACGCAAACAGACCGCAGACGGGCAAACGAGTGGATAGACAGATAAACGGACAAACAGACAGACAGACGGACGTACGGACGGATGGATGTAAGGATGGATGAATGAATGAATGGGTGGAAGGGTGGGTACAGGATAGAGAGCAAGAGAGAAAGAAAGAGAAAGAGACAAGATATCCTGCTGCCACTTTCATTTGCTTGGCAGTGGTGATACAATTCATATAGTAACTAAATCCTGCGTTCGTGTTGCTTCGCATTAAAGATGAGCATCGGTATGGCCTGGCAAAGGGCAGGAGAAACTAGAACTCTATGGCATCTATTGTGTTGCAGTGCTAAGCTGGGTGACGCCGCTAAGGTGAAACTGTGGATACACTCACGAATTCGACATAAGATAATGCAACAGTATCAGATGCCCATCACCCAAGCGGAAGGAAAGAGGGATACGGTGTGATCGGTAAAGGTGGGTTTCCAGTATCCGTGGATTTCCTCTGTACATTGTCACATATGTAACCCAACCTCATCTTACGGTCTATTTTCTCCATTGGTACCAAGCTGGAACTGTAACACAAATACGCATCAACGCACATCCAGTCTAAGACTTTGTGACATAGACACCGCGCAAGGGATTTCATAGAGTTTGTGGTATGTGTGGATGCCTCTCAAAACCTGAAATATGAGATCCTACTTTCTGAGGATTGAAAGGCTTAAGAAAAACAACAACAACAACAACTACAAAAAAAAAAATAAGTTCTTTTGCCCTTGTGTACATTTCTGCAGCCTCTGATCGCTTAATAAACCGGAGTGCCAGTCTTTTGCAAGAAATTCAGAGATGATCGAGTTTTTGCTAAATGCATCTGTGTTGCTATGCTTGCATTTCTGTGGATTGTCTGTGCGTCAAAGTCCGTTTAAATTATTTCACTGACACCCCCCCCCCCCAAACAAACAAACAAACAAACAAACAACAAAAGCAACAGCAATAACAAATGCCAACAACCATCTTGAAGACGACAACAGCATAACAACAATAGAAACCCAACAGCGGCATTAACAGCCTACATCAATTTCTGATTATTTCGAAAATGGTACTGTGTTAGCATTTCGTTTTTTGTTTTTTGTTTTTAAATTTATGTTCCTTGTCTAGGACGGCAATGTGTTGCTTCCATAAAAGTCCTATCATGTTTTCCACGTTATGCGTGCATAGATGTTTCAAATCTGAGGCTGAGCTAGTTTGATGGATGGACTACACTAATTTACTCTGGCTTCTGTTTTGCTGTTGTTTATACCAAACCGCCAGATATCCTGGCCAGCAAGCACAAAATTGAGAGTGTCAGCTATTTCATCTCACTGAAACCATTAAGATATGAGGCATTCTTTGCTTTCGTATTCTTTTTACGTTGGCTATATTGGGTGCTTAAAATTAAAATATTTCTCAAACAGAAAATTGGTGAGTCTTTAAAAGCATTGTGTTTTGTCCCTTGATAAATTTTATAAGTATAATACGTTTGTGTCATCTTTTATTTTTTTTTTTTAGCATCTGATTTGCCCTCTGTCTTTCCAAGGACTTGGGTCTATTATTTACTTTCATAATGCCACCACACCCAGCTGTCTCGACTATTCTGTTATGGGAAACAAACACTAAAAAAAAAAAAAAAACGTTTCAGGATAGCTCTTGGAAGCAGAGAAATGCTGATAATATAGCAGGTCGGTGGGTGATTATTACTCCCTAGAACGAACAGCTCTTTGACACGTTTTTGTTCACTGACAAGCAAAGTTATATATCGAGTGTGTTTTATATCCTCTTCGTGTTGATATTCTCGAATGAGGCACTTAAAAAATAAAAATAACGTTGGCCGCCCCAATATCTACATTACAGGATACCAGGAGAGATCTATGAATTGAATCTCCAGAGACCTGTTAATGTATTACAGTATATAGTCATATGATCCTTGGGACTGCTTTCTAGACATGGATCTATTCAGTGCCAGTCTGCTCGTGTTTCATTATCGCTTTGGCGTGACCTGCCTGAATGGATTCCTGACATATCTTAGGTCAGACTTGCTCGTTCCAGCTGGCTCGGCGCTTTAACTAGGAGTGTGTGGAGCGACCGGGCGGAAGAAAAGAGAACAATCAGTCCGGCTGGCTAACTACCCCTAAATGGGTCAGCTGTCCACCGCCATGCTTGTTTTGTCAGAGATTCAGGACGAAGAGAAGATTGGTCAATTGATTAGGGAGGTCCCAGAGAAAAGAGCCCTGTAAGTTTGGGGGTAAAATACATGTGGAGACTCCCTCTTCAGAGAGAACTCAAGTTACCGTGGCGCGATATTGATCACAGGAGGTTGTGGACATATAATGGGCAACAAGTTCAGAGACTCTTTTTATTGTGATTTCAGTTTTATGCTTGAGCCGATATATATTTCTTCAGGGATGCCTTTCATAAGTTTAAACGTCAGTTAGCTGACTTTTGTTGCTTGATTACAAATGTTATCAACTATCTCTTAAAATATGATTCCCCACTCACCCTCCCTTCTGAATGCATTATATTTGAAATCACCCCAGTCTGATGTGAGAAGTATGCTCTCCCTTAACAGATTTTGATCCGACAATCCAGAAACATGATCTACCCATTATTTTGTAAATGGCCAATGGCTATTTTGAAAGACGCTGTTTTTTTTATGTCAAGAGACAGAATTATCCCCAAAAAGGAAGAGCTGAGTCTATTTGTGCCATATTTATTGATCCACTGCTGGATCTGTCTCCATCTTGACACAGCTAAAAGTGCAGGCTCTTATCTTGTCCTCAAATTCCCAATAGCAACTCGTTATGTGTGTTTAGCACGCCAGTTTAGCCGCCCATTCAAGTTAAGAGGCAGTGTAGTAGACAGCCTGGTCTTTTTATTAATGCCGATAAGAAGAGACGCATCAAGGCCAATGCGCTTGGAATTGATGGGGGCAGGATATTGAGATAATACCTTTTCTTTTATATTTAACAAAAAATCTCACTTTATTGTCTTACTTGTTATTAGTCCAACCTGTACGTTGTCTTGAACGATTACTTGATATTATGTTGATAACTTCGTTTTAGCTCTAAAGAAGGTATAAAGTGGGAAATGTGTGAATGGTACAGATGCAGATGGCTGCAAAAGGCATTTTACATTGAGCAAGTCTGTGAGTGCAGCTTTGGTGTGATAGAACGCCTTGCAGTTTGGCGATTAACAAGTAAACGTAGTCATGCAAAACCGTGATCAATGTTGACATCGCGTATAGAAAAGAGTAATAATAATAATAATAATAATAATAAGAATGATAAGAATGATAGTGGTTGTATCAACAATAGCGACAACAATAGTAATGAAACAAATAATTATGATGACGGGGAGTGTGTTGGTACCTCACACGAACAGACTGCGTCAGTGACTGTGTATAGGATTGACGATCGTGGGCGTTTGTTAGCAGTCAGTTTTGGATCTCATGATTAAATCATTTTTTGGGCGTGTTGGGAGTTGGTATTCACTCAAAGACGATATTCAGTCACTGTCACTTTTCTTGATCAACCCCTTACAATAACGTTAAAACAAAATCGTTAAAAAAAAAAAAAAAAGAATGGCTCAGCGTTTAACCCTAAAGGCGGCAAGGGACCGATACTGCCAAAGGTTCGTTCATCATTTTTTTTTCAAATTGGGATTTCTGTTGCCAACGGCATAATTATAGTGCAATAATTTGGCAGTTATGTCACATCACTTTATGGGATAAACGATCAGTTCATAAGCATTATTATTAATGGCATCACAGAGATGCTGGCTAAGGCAGCAGATGTTTTTTGTTGACTCCTTCGGGATTAAGATATGAACAGTTTTACTAGTGGGGGGTGTTAATGAAAAAATGTGGACCGATGACCTTTTACGTAAGAAGGAAAATAATATGTCATAGTTGTGAAGAATTGGTTGTAGAAAAGAGAACCTAATGATCTTAGAAAGAAGGATGTGATCTTCCTAACGCCTTCCACAGAGACGAAAGTCCAAAGTGCCCACAGCTATTTTACCTGTTTGTCTGTCTTTAGCAGTATCACTGGAAATATATATTAATTGTGACTTTGGATATGCATGTTTTGTTTAGCGCACATAATGGACAGGCGCCTACATAATATAATATTATGTGTAGCTAGGACACAGTTACGCCAAGCTGATGATATGTTACTCCTTGTGCGTAGTTTATAAACTAGGGGTTATTTCCAGTTATATCCTCGAGGCATTTGATTTGACTGTTACTTCAGTAGACAATCCCTCATGTAATTTGTGATATTTTATCAAAATTAATATCATTATGGAGTTACTTTTAAACTAGCGGATATTATCTCCACCTTTCGAATGTCAAAAGATTAGATTTAAATGAGCTACATGAGTACTGCCGGGGCCATGATCACTCTCAGTTGCTTGTAATGGCGAGCTGATTTCTGTCTGTAGTTTTCACTTTTATATTCTGTACAAAGTCTGGGCTCACTGTGCATAAATTATGTACATCTCTTGATACTTAGATCAATAAAAACATACAGAAAAATAGAACCAAACCAAAAAAAAAAAAAACAAGCACAATAATGCTGTAGTTTTAGCTTAATATCGAGAACGCGCGCGAGAGAGAGAGAGAGAGAGAGAGAGAAAGAGAGAAAGAGAGGGACAAAGACAGAGAAAGAGAGAGAGAGAGAGACAGAGAGAGAGAGAGAGAAGGAGGGAGAGAGAGAAAGAGGGAGAGAGAGAAAGAGGGTAAAGGGGGAGAAGACCGATTAAAGTAACCGTCACTGTTAAATTTATCAGATTTTCTCATTTCCAAGGCATGTTGAAGACATCTTATCAAGTTATTTTGATGTAGCATGGGATCGGCTATTATAATCATGGAGTTCTGTATTAGTTCAGTCCCCCCCCTCCCCGGACTAGCAGTTCTGAATAGGAAATTGAGTGGGAAGTTTTGATCGCGAGGAAAGGAACTCAAGTCTATATCATACCCCATGAAAATATCAGCTGAATTTTGGACTATCAACCATAACAGCTGAGACTCCTAGCAAGCCTGTGGATCGCAGAGGCAACGTTTTCAATATGAAAGTTACTTCCATTATGTTACTTGTGATAAGATGAGTCTCCTTTAAGGAGACCTTTGTTGGCTCGACCCCCGGTCTTATCTTTGTTGTATTCAGTGGAAGGGGAAATGCATCGGTCTATAATATCTATAAGACGGTTCTACACGAGATCTTCAGTCATTGAAATTAACGTCTATTCACATTCTATATGATCGAAAGGCAAACTGTCAGATGAACGGTTGACAATGTCTTCCACGAGCAGTGCCAGACCCCTTGTGGAATTTATCTCTAAGGCACTCACAGCTGCTCTAATTGCCTTCTCTGTGGTGGATGTCCGTCCACGTTACTTCATTTCTCCCTGCCTGTCTTGGCCTACCATGTTCGTGAATGCTATCAGAATAGTTATGCTATATATCTGAAAATCTGACCGGCCTGCAAGACCAAACAATATGGAACGTCTCTACATAATAATATGACAGTTTGCACAGTTATTGACCAATTTTTGTTTGATGCTGGGGATCTTCATTCGAGGGAATAAAATGCGGCGCAGCTTTTAAATTATGGTCAGGTTAGTAGTGTGCAGTTCATTTGTACTCGAGCCGAGGCTTATGCTGTTGATTTTAGTCAAGTGAACGGAAAAATTGTAAGCAAGCAGACGTTTGAGAGTCTACACCGCAATACTGAGATCATTTTACGAAATTGTACTGCTTTCTTCAGTACCGGCTATGTGATACCAAAGAAACAATCGAGTAATGACTATGGCTGTTGAAAATGGAACAAATCCCTCTCAGAATAAGAAGTATGGCGTGTAGATAGGTCACATTGCCCATACAAATCTGTTATCATTGACACGGATTATTTTCTTTTGTTCACGGCATATAATGAGATCAATATTTTTAAACCATATGTACGTCCGTGAAGACTCGTTGGCAAATAACGATTGCGTGAATTTTGTACTATGGGCCCATTTCAGCAGCTGCTTTTGTATCGACCACTGTGTCGCCAAGTTATGCAAGGACATATAGAAAAACTCCGGTAATCCATAGAGGACAGTATTAGAGAACCTTACGTTTTAACTGGGACAACCTGGCCGACTTGGGATTAACATAAATATTAGGTCTACTATTAGACTCCTCTTGCCTGACAATACTATAATTATTTTCTGGCGAAGGATCCAAGGACAGAGATTGTGTATGTCTTTTTCAATATTGTTATAAACAGATACCCAACTACAACAAGCCGTATTTACTATGCGGTTGAGCAATGGAAGTTCTTTTATGAAAAATAGTTGGTTATTCTTCATATCGTGTTATGTAAATAATTATTATCTTGATATTAGAAATTTAACAGTATCTGAATATTAATGCCAACACACACAATTTAACAGCATGCACAACAACAGTGACCCAAAGGGCTCAGTAAATCAGTAATGAGATATTTCACAGTGACCTATGTTTCACTCATGATCGTTAAATAATGTAAATTGTCCAGTCATAGAAATGATTATACGGCGCACTATCTTCGATGACACCGTATCAAAATATGACTTGTACAAGACTCGAGTCTCTGAAACCAGTGGCAGAAAGCTCATTGATCGACCACCGCTGATTCAGATACACTGAAAAACGCGGTAACATTTACCCCAGCGTGAAATGTTTATGTCTGCGATATCCTGGTGGAGGAAATTCAGTGGTTGCTGTTATGAAAGAAAATGTCATTCAATCACCGGGAAAAATTGCATTCGTTGTGCCAGAGTGGCGTATTCTGTTGACATTAGCGGCAGAACCATAACGTTTCTCTAACGGGTAACGGATAGAAGAAATGTGATTCGGCTTGCCAGATGTCTTTAATGGATAGTATATTTAGTTCAAAACACAGAAATTTTAATACATTGATGAGTACATTGATTTTAAGTAAATAGATAAATAAATAAATAAATGAATGAATAAATAAATAAATAAATAAACGAACATTAAATGTACGATGTGTATGTATGTAAATAAATAGAGGTGGCATTTATTGTTGATTTTAAAATTCAAATACGTTAGATGAACACTAGCCGCTGTTAATTTAGTGTCACTCACGATCAGTGATATTTTTTTTTCACTGTAGACACACTTGAATAAGGTTTCTTCGATCAGAGACAGGCAGGGACAGTACTAAATGTTGTACGTTATTAGTAACGATGAGTGCGGTATGAAATCATTTATCCTCTTGGCGATTTATTTGGACAATAATTATTGCCCTTCCTCTTGTTAAAAGGGTTGCCTTTTAAACAATATGTTCGCTGATTAACGCAGTATCTTTTCAGTGGTTTGATTTTGGCGGTTTATTTGTGGACAATAGAGAATGCCCTTTCTCTTGTTAAAGGATTGCCTTATATAAACAACTTGTTCGTTAATCGAGCCACTGTCTTTTTTTCAGTGAGTTGGACTCTTGATCTGGACTCTTGTGATCTCACTATCTTTGTTTCTGACTCAGTGGTGGAGGTTATAAAGTGGGGGAAATAAGCAGTGAAATACATCAAGACATAGTTGATTTATAGAGTTCATTTTTTTTTAAAACTGGGACGGTGATGTATTGAAGTGGAAAATATAAGGACTGCCTAGATTCGATGTTTATGCGATTTTAATTATTTATTGTTTAGTGAAAAAGACTTTGATTTGCTTTGCTGTTCTTTCTCCTTTTTACCCTTTCTCTATAGCATTGTGTCCTTTAAAATTTGCTCTTTCCCGTAGATCATTCTTCTCTCTTGCCCTTCGTCTATTAAATATCGGAGTTGATGGCTATGACCCCGTGACGCTGCGCTGCCCAGAATTAACATTCTGAATGTTAGAAATCGCATGAGTGAACCGAGGGCATATAAAAATATCAGTGTGAAGAATAGAAACGTTCGAATTTGAATATTTGAATGCAAACATTGTGCAAGATATTGTCTTGGTTTTGTCTGCCTGTTTGTTTGTCTGCTTTTTTTTTTTATTTGCATGATTCTTTCCCCCGTTTTATTATTGGCAAAAAACATCATAAAGTCATGGGAAACGATTTCAAATTTGCAACAAGACATCAATACGGGATAAACATATTGTATTTAAATGCTACCAGTAGAGATGGGGAAGCCTGGCTAGTCAGCGAATACTAGGTGCTATTATAATTGTGAAACAATTGGGTCTGCAGTGCGTACTAATCCATGTCCATGCAATCTCCTGAAGAAATTATCGTGCCAGACCAGCAGACCTGGATAGGGTTAACTTTTTATCTTTAACTCATTCAGTCTGATCAGCCGCCTATAGCGGTGAACAACATTAGCGTTTAAGTCGCTGTTTCAAATCTTGGTTATCTAATCCTATCGTTTAGAAATAACTGTCACCAACTTTGTTATGCCAGGCGATCTGATGAGTCATCTTCTCATAGATTATTTTTCTCTTATTCATAGATATATGGACAGAAATGAAATACTTGCTCCAAGTTATGGCTTCGTTGGGTGTTCTGTCAAACTGCAGACAGGATGAAGCACTGAAAGTGTTAACACAGAGTTGATTGTTCATCTGTGACAAGGTAAAAACGACCTTCATTCCGTTAGCTATGAAAGTCAGAACCCTCTCGTTATATTTCTACACTGAAATGCCCCATTTTGACCGCCAGTCTAAATTACTTTCCCTTGCAAAGCCCAAGTACAAGAGATATAGCAAAGACATTGTTAAAACGTTTTCTCTTATAAGTTGAAACATGAAGAACAGAATATTCTGTAAAATTTACTATGGGATGAAAAACGTACAAATATACAGTAACACTTGCAAACACGAACCTTGGCAAAAAGAATTTCTCTACCTGGTTCTGTGCGGGCAGCGTGCTACTGTAACAGTCGTCCGCACTGAAAGTTCTGCTAGGGTCGGTTTCTTTGAGAGACAAGGCCAGACCAGTCAGCTCCTGCAGCGTGGGTAAGCAAAGCCTGGTAGAACATCTTTGTCTCCTTCAATGGCTGCTAGTTTTTGTAGGAACCGTAGGCTGTGCACAGTAACTCGGCTCATACTTTATTATTGTTGTCCCAGCTTTCTTTTTCCTCTCTGTTTCTGCCTTTCGTTTTATTTTCTCCAACCCTCTTCTCCTGCCTCAGTCTATCTATCTATCCGCCCGTTACTCCGTCTATGAGTGTGTTTGTCTGTCTGTGTGTCTGTCTGCATCTGTTTGTCTGGTGTCTATCTGTCTGTCTGCTTGTCCGTCTGCCTATCCATCGATTGATCGATCTGTCAGTTATCTTTCTATCTATCTGTCTGTGCTTTCCTTTTTTTTTATCCCCTTTCTTTTCTTTTTCCTTTCTTCCCTTGTACTGTCCTTCACATTGCCAACCTCTTGACTCCAGTTCTCACCCCCCCCCCCCCCGCAAAACCGTACACACATACATCACCTGAAACAGCACAACAAAAACAAACGCAGCAAAACTATGCCCCAGTCGAAATCCTGTGATTAGAAATCCGCCATTAACCAACGAAGCAAAACGATAACGATAATAGTTAGTCTCACTTTGCCTCATTAATCAAAGTTCAGGCCACTTTGGTCGACCCCCGCCCCCTTTCCCTTCCCCTCTCCCCCCCCCCTCCCGTCAGTGCTGAGAAGAAACAAATCATACGTAGGAACACTGCTTTGTTTAATTTATTGATTTCCGCTGGCCACAGCTAATGGAGGTTTTAGTACAGAACACACAGCGGTAGGGTTGATAGTCTCCTGGTTTATTTACCGATAGTTCAAAATCTTGGTTTCACTGCTACAACAGCTCATTTTCCAATCTTTGGCCTGCCTTACCTGTGGTAGCCCTGGATCACAGTGTGCGCGTGCGATGTCGACCTACTGTTTTAGTGTGACCAACGCGTTTGTGACATTTCATTGGAACCCGATTGGTCTGATGCTGACTTTATACAACTGTACATGCATTTTTACTTCAGTTTGAAGCAACAACACCTTTTGAAGAATTCTATTTAACAACAACAACAACAACAACAAACAACAACAACAACAACAGATGCTCCACAAAGCTGTAGATCGGATCCACCACGATTTTGTTTATTTAGCATTACATTTCTGTTTCTGTGTGCCGCTTCTGTAATTTCCTCCTCAGAGTGCTGTTATTTGTTTGCCACAATCATTATTTTCCTGTTGGATCAAGGTTAGGCGAAATGTGGGTCTCTGAATGTTTATTTATGTATTTATTTATTTATTCTGGCTGATATGGAATTACCCATGAAATGAATGTGATTGCTTCGAAGTGCTGCATTTCATATAATATAATGCGGAAGTTTTAAACCAAGGAAGTAACTACTCGCTTCTCCCTTGTGTGTGTGTGTGTGTGTGTGTGTGTGTGAGAGAGAGAGAGAGAGAGAGAGAGAGAGAGAGAGAAAGAGAGAGAGAGAGTTTATGTGTGCTCTTATGTGTGTGAGAGAGAGGGGGAT
>JBCAUA010344496.1:0-18840 GCA_038406235.1 Peronia verruculata | reverse complement strand
GGGGGGGGGGGAACAAATACCAACTAGGCCTATAGAGGTTGAGGAAAAGAGAGAAAAAAAAATCCTCTGACTCTCTTTCCGGAGATGGCATTATCAATTAGTCTTGGGCCTTTTTTTTTTTTTAAATTAATCGTATAGTCCTCCATAGAAGGTTCTTTTGGTCACATCAGTTTTAGCTATATAACAAATATTTTTATACGTTATCTAGTAGCCTTACCTCACTACACATGTGATGATTCTCGCAAGCCCTTCGAGATTACCTTTGAGAGCATTTTTTCTGTCACATGATGATCAGTCTCTTGCCATTGTTAGGCCAGTCTGTGATATTACTGCTTAGTTTCATACTGAAATTGATAGCTTTTGAATTATGTAAAGAATGTGACGTAAGTGGTGAAATAAGAACAAAACCCCTGAAATATAAATGGAAGAAAGAAACAGTATTCATGTATTAGATGACAGTTCTGGGTCAAAAACAGAGGTTGAAGATTAAGATGATAGTAACAGAGACCCAGAAATATTCCAGTGCAGGAAAAAGAGCAGTCGACTGAGTGGTGGATTTAAATCTCGGGAAAAGATAGTTTTAAAAGTGGTTGGAGGGGAGGGGGGGGGAGGGGAGGCAGCTGGGCTGGCCTGTTTTGGGTCAAAATGTCAGTTTTTTGCTGTTTGTTTGTTTGTTTTTTTTTTTTTTAAAGAATAATCATTTCTGTACAAGGTGATAGGTCTAGAATGTTCCTATTACCAAAAGATTATTCTAGATTTTTGTATAGAGATGGAAGGTCATCAAAACTCAGCAAAATTCCCAATCCAATTAGGGATAATGATGGTACTGTGATCTCCGCCAAAGAACCTACTACCTAGGAGCCTGTGTCTGTTGTGATGTTTACTTTTTTTTCACTGTAATTGACCTGCCTAAGAGCCCTTTCCCAAGCTGGACATACATTTATGACAGATTTTGTCATCATTTAAAAAAAAATGATTTTTATTATCTTTTATTTCTGTAAGATTTGGTTGGTTGAGTTTGGTTCATTAATTAACTTTTTCCTGATTGATGTAGCTCTTAGTCTAAGAGGTTATATCTCCCGATTTAGAGACAACTTCTATGGCTTTTTATTTGTTGCACACAAAGTAAATATCTCTCTGTTTGTCCTTACAGGCAACACACCTCTCCACATTGCCATCATGCTGGGTCATAGAGGTTGGTATAAAAAGCATGCATCAGATCTATGATAAAAGTCTCCTTAGTGAATTTAGAATCACTTAATTCTCTTTATGCCTTTCAGCTCCTTTTGGGTGGTTATTTCTAGTGCAGAAACCTGGTTCATGATTTGGATAGCCAATTTCCAAGTCCAATTAAAAAAAAATAATTTTTTATTTAAGGGATTCATTTACCCAATTTGCTTGTCAGGTTCACTTACCCAGTTTGCTTGGTTCATTTACCCAATTGTTTAATCAGACTCATTTATCCGTTCTGCCTATTGCGTGGATTGATTGTGATCACTGGCCTAGTCTTGTCTACAGTAAAATGACATGGAGTGTTGAGTGTAAAGGGACAGAAAGGGGGAGCACTAAGTTTAGGCCCATAATGCTGTGTCGGTGTAAAAGGTCAAAGGCATCACTGCAGACAGAGGAGAGCCATAAGTAACAGTCATACATTGTCACTCTTTTTGCAAGTCAGGCTTTATGGGCAGGATTTCAGAATGGGAAATTGGGACGACCACAGATTGGCGCTCATTGGTAGACTCAAACTGTTAGCCTCACTAAAAATGTTGAGAACCAATGGGCTAGATTAGGACTGTCGTTTGCAGACCGGATCTGCAACAGGATCAAGTGCCGAACTGGTTTTGCTTGTTAGCTGCAACAGAGTGCATTGCAAACTAAGTTTGAAACATAATTATACTTTGTTATTTGTTGGTATTTGAAGATGTTGACATGATTCTATTTCTTAACAAACTTGGAAAATAAATGAACAAAAGCATGCAGAAAACTTAGAGAAGCCATTTGATGAATGAGCATGGGAGAGGGTTGTTCTTGAAAGGTTCTTGTAGTGAAAAGGTCTGGCTATCCATGTATAGGTGGGCATGTTTTCTAGTGTTTAGTAGTGTGTAGTAAGCTCGTGTCATAAAGTTGGTAAAAGACTATGCTATACTACACATTGGTGTGTTGACTTGCACACCAGTACTAACGGCCTGCATTTGTGATGAGGGAAGGAGGGGGGGAGGGTATGAGCATGTGCCATGCAGTGCAGTGCAAACAGACACATGATTGCGACTAAGCGGTTGATCAGACCAACAAGAAAAATCATGTGTTACAAGGTAGCCATATAGCTCACTGTGCTCTAGAGTAATTCAGTCCACATAACAAACTGAGAGTCACTGCTCTGATGAATGTGGATGAAAACCAGTTTAGATCCAGTTTTTACGGGATGGTAACTCAGAAATCCAGTTTATCAAAATCCGGATTGATGCCCAGCACTAGATATTTTGAATGAGAAAGATACTCAATTTAAAGATTTTGAAAAGAGCTGAAAATAAGCTGGCTTGTTCTTTATGGATGTCATATCTGCACAAATTTCTTGCAAAATATCTAAGTTGTGTGACAAAGGGAAGTGAACATGATGTAAAATGGTTCATGCATAGAGAATTAATAATACTTTTTTTTTAACCTCTTGTGTTTCAAATGACATGATAAAAGGTGTTGGGATTTTTTTCAAGCTTACCAATGCTTGTCTTGCACCTAGCCAAGTAATATTTAGTAACTTAACTGGCAAAAAAAAAAAAGCTCATTAAACCGACTCTCGTGTCTAGGATTTTTCAAAGTTTTCACTATTTCACTATTTTCAAAGTTCATTCCTGTGACCCATGGTCTTTGAAATCCTATTTTCACAAGTACGAAATCCCTTGGCTTTGCTATCTAGCTTATTGCTACAAATATATGTATATTGGAAGAGGCATCGATTTGAAAAAAAAAAAAGACTTTATGTCCAAGGGTATGAGAGAGATAAAAGGAGGGTCTGGTTTTGAAAGAAAATTTTTCGAAAGCATTTTAGAATCTGAGATGGAATGCTTGGTATTTTTTATGTAGCACTGCTTTTCACAGACAATTTGAGATGCTGCATAATATTAAAATGTTTGATATATTTTATACAGTGGTTTTTCATTGTCACTGACTTTGTCTTAAACTTTGCCATTGATGAATGATGCTGAGGGTTAGATACCCATGTGATTTGCAGTCTGATTGATGTAAAATAAGAACAAAAAACACACGCAAAAAAAAAAAACAAACTACCAATGGTTCATAAAAGCTTTAATTGCAAGATGCATGTTTTGATTCACTAAGGAGTGAATTTTTGTGCGCAGGTTTGGAGTGTCCAAAAAGGAATTGATTTAAACTGCAAATTATCACTGCTTTGCGATAGTGACATAAGTCAGACCTATGCTAAATGTGATTATCTCATGGCATTTCTGAGCACGAGAGTTATGAAAAGAAATCATTAATAAAAAAAATGCACTTGTAAAATAAAATAAAAGTATTAATTAACTGATAATGACTAGAATCATAATAGGAGAACTCATCGAAGGACGTGTACAGTAAACATTTTTCCTTAGTTAATATGCCATTCTCATAAAGCAATGACCAAATCTGAGTGCTCAACAATTGCCTGCTTTCAAAATACATTATCTTACATCATCATGTATCATAGAGATCCTTTGACTAGGCTACTCTGATATGATTGTTCATTTACATTGCCTGTTTCTCCCATGCTTCAGAATGTATCCATTTATTATTGGCACATGGAGCACCAGTCAAAATGAAAAACTCGATGGGGTGGACACCACTCGCTGAGGCCATCAGTTATGGAGACAGACAGACAAGTAAGCAAAGAAAAAAAATAGTCTATTCTCATGGTATATAATATTTCTAAGATCTTGACCATTTCCTGCAGGAGTAAAGGAATTGTTATCATAGAATATTGACTGCTGGTGTTGCATCACAGTGAACCATAACAATTGGGATATAAAGAAGCTTCTGTTTTGCATTCAGTGCTGCCTACAAAAAAAAAAAGAATTTTTTTTTTTCACTAGATTACATTCTTATGGAAACTCAATGATATTTTATTGTCAAAAAGACAACAAAGAATATGGCGTAAGATCAGTAGTTTCATCATCTTATCCCATTCTTGCTGTTTACAGTTCTGTTAGTGCTTCGCAAACTGAAACAGCAGTCAAGGGAGGCACTGGAAGAGCGTCGACCCATGTTAGTTCAAGCTCTACGAGACATAGGAGACTTTGATCTAGAACTGAAATGGGATTTTCAGAGTTGGGGTATGTAGAATGTCAGATGAACTATGATACAATCAAACAGAAAACATTTTACTGGTAAGAAGCATGATATTTTATGTCTGAACCATATCCTTATATTGTGTATATATTTAAGGGATTCAACTTTGCATTTACATTTGCTTAAGATATAGAAAATTGTGTGATGGTATACTGTGACTGCAGTTGTTTAGGATAATTTTTCTTTGAAAACTGAAGTTTTATTTCATTCAGAATTATATAAATTATGTGTTCACTTTAATATTTTAACATAAAAGTTTAATTTATTGAGCAATTTACAATGTGGCGTCATTTCTAGCTTTGAAAAGTGATAACAATACAGGTATGAATTCAAGAATAAGTCCTATATTATATGAGCCATTAATGGAATTGTTTTCTCTTAGAATATAAATCTAGATATTTTGTTTGCTGTTTTAAATTCCAGTGCCTTTAGTGTCCAGAATTTTACCGTCAGACATCTGCAGGATACGAAAGAAAGGATGTAGGATAAGGTAAACAACAATATTTAAACTCACATGACATCATGATATATATCTTTACATGGGATTTGTTATCATGTTTCTTTTATAATATGTTGCTTTCAAATATGAGTACATGGAGTTATATTAAATATATTTATTTGCTTTTGTCGATCTGTGTAACTACTCTCAAGCTATTTAACTAGCTTGAGTCTGAATCTTCAGCTATCGTGTAACTGTCTGTTTTCTGTCAATGACTGATTCTGCATCATCTGTTATATGAACTTTCATAGCTTTATTTCTCCATTATTTTACTGTAAAAGTTGCAGGAACATGGGTTCTTTGCTTCTGATAACATTGTTTTGATGGCTTGCTACTGAAAGTGCTTTCACTTTAGACAACCTCATTTAAAGTATAGTGATTGAATAGCACTCTCACTCTTGTAAGTGGAAACATCCTTACAATTTCAGAACGGCAAGCAAAACTCACAATCTCAAATGTTGTGATGAATGTGTTAGTGATTCTAATGATTATTAATGGGATCATTATAATTGGTCTAGACTCAGAATTTACAGTTAGTGATAAGGACAAAGAAAACTGAGGTAGAAGAAAAAACCTTTTGAAATGCATGGATATTGTGATTTTCTTTGAGAAGTGTTAATAAATAAAATAAAATGTCTGCAAATTTCCATATTTACGGTACAGCAATGTGGTGGAGACCATTTGTGTTACATAGATTTCTTTAATCTTTGAACATAGCCAGACTTCAGCAGGTGTAATTCTTAAATAATGCATACTCAATTGAGTTCTTGAGCTCTTTATTATTAAAGCCATAAACTAAACATCTTTTTATGTCAGAGATCTGCCAGTTGTGCATATTTTAACAGGCATTTACGATAAACCATAATCTGTAGACAGATGGTGGGGTAGGATCTTATTCATATGTGGGTTAACCACATTGATGTTTTAAATTCATGGTCTGCTAAATAAGCAGAAACTAAGTGTCACTGTGAATGTTTGCTTTAAATAGGCACATGTGATAGACTTAGTCTGTTTAAAACTGGGCAAAGGCATCAATCAGTCTGACATGTTGATGTGCAAATTCATGACTTTGTTGTAAGCTAAAAAGCTGATCGTAATCCAGAGCGATGGCCCCCAGCTGTTGCAGATGGAGGTCAATGAGTTGTTCTTTGTGTTTGAGGAGCTCTTTCACCCAGGTGTGCTGTTAAAAAGAAGGGAGATAACATCTTGCCATGCATGGATAACTGTGAATTGAGCTGATTGTCACTGACTGATGTGAATATGAGAGCAAAATTGAAGAAGTTTTATATTGTGTCATTCTGATGTTGAGAACATTAACTAGAGTGTTGTTGACCCACAGATGTAGACATACTTTACATTACACAACTATTACACACTTTGAATGGAATTATTTTACTCATTCTTTGCACTTAGCATCTTCCTATTTAAAACAGACCATTTAGAGGAACTTTGAAGTGGGACTGAGTTTGCTATTAACTTTTTTCACTTGTTTTATTTTTAGTTGTTCTCTTAATATGTGTATTGAGATAGAAATGCATGCAGATTGAGGACATGTTTGAATATAATGTATAGCACATTATTGATGTCCAAAATAAGATGTCCTGGGGGCAATCCTTAATTTTAGTCATTATGTTTTGATATCACTTGATATGTTGTTGTTAAACAAGCATTTCTTGTGGCAAAAAAAGTGGAAACTATACATTTGAAACCATTCTCAAATGAACTATGTGGCTGATATAAGAAACTTTTCACATGGTCTCAGAATCATAGCCAGGCCTCTCAGTATTAATTTCTGTTATGAATAATTGGCTTCAGGCCTGAAATTTTTATAATAAATGCAGCATCACAGATACTTATTCAGATTATTATAATTTTATTATTATTATTTTTTTTTCTCTACCTAAAAGCTTCCTATGCCTTGATATCTATAATTTATTTGAGAAAAAAAAATTGTTTCATTTGGCATTTTTTGAAAATGAGCATTTACATTTCATTGAGTTTATGATTTAATTAAGCATGAGAGAGTCAGTTTTTTGTTTAGAGCTTAAATTTTGTGCTGTCCCTGTATGTTTCATTTGTGTAGGTTAGATACAACGCTGGTAGACTTCACAGAGATGCGGTGGGAGCGGGGAGACATCACTTTTCTTTTTAATGGGGAAGCCAAGCCACGACAAAGCCTGTCAGTATTAGACAACAAAGCTGAGCTGTACCAGAGGGTCAGATATGAGGTGAGTCACCTAAAGTTAAATGTAGATCATAAAAGTCATTGGGCATTTTTTATTTTATTATAGTAAGTTTTAGATTGTAAAACACATATCAGATGTCATGGAGGAATGTTATGGTGGTCTGTGGAAACGTAATTAGGTGTACTCTACCTAGGTAAAACAATATTAAATTTTGGCTTTTTTTGTATCAAGTTATTCATGTGCAAATGTATGTCGCGGAACTCCCATTATCTAGAGGAAGCCTCCTGTGACAGCCTACTAATTTCATCAGGTATGGCAAGAAATAAGAATCGGATTTGAAGTGGATGATGTAAATATATTGGCAAGGAGCTGAAAATATGATCCCAAAACTTGTTACCATTAGCACAGCATTATACCTCTTGTATGATTACGATCACAATTTATGTTGACATTGGAATCTGTCAGCAGCTAGACAACTAAACACCAAATAATAACTATTTGAGGTAACTAGAGTTTCATGAGCTAATGTTCTCATAAATCCAGTGGATGCTTCTTTTTTTTTTTTTTTCCTCGAGGGAGTGGATAAAACGGGACAAAAAGGGCCATACCATCATATCATGTGTACGAAATAATATATATTAACCAAGTCTGCACCTAAGTTAAGCTCTCGATGAATGATTTCATACTGTTGCAAGCCAGATGAGGATTTTTGAGAACTTACCAATACAGTTTACATATTGATACTGATATCTCTGGCTTGTTTGTAGGACAGTGAACAGGAACTGGAGGAAGAAGTTGACATTTTGATGAGCAGCGACATTGTAGCAGCACAGATGTCAACAAAACGGATCACCTTCTCTCGAGCACAGAGTGGCTGGTTGTTTAGAGAGGATAAATCGGTATGGCTGCTTGTTTTTAACCATTAAATTTTCGTGTCTTCAAATTTGTTGTGTGTATCAAATCTTAGCTACTTGTTGTACTTTGCTTAGAAAAAAAAAAGAACTCTGGCTTTGTTTTCTGCAATCGTTTAATCAGTGATTACTACTGTTTTGAATTACATGACAGAGATATCAAACTTCCACCTTTAGTTATTGAAAGCCATAGTTGCTGTGGCAGTGACCACCATCTTGGATTTTGCTACTCAGTAATACTTAACTTTACTATGAATAGACTTCTACATTTTCAACTGATTTGCTTGAAAATTTGCCAGCATATTTTTCAATTCAGTATCTAAAAATGATCAGTTGTAAAAAAAAAAAAAATGGTGGCTGTATTACACACAACTGCTGTTTGATATTGTTCCTTGTATGATACTAGGCATGAAAACTGAAGAACAAAAGTTCCTAGCACATGCAAAGTTCGAAGCGTTTTTTTTTTTTTGAGAAACCTCAGTATGTCTCATATTATTTTTTCACTGCAGCAATTGAAATAACATTCTTCTCCAAATAAGAAAAGGAGATGCAACACAGTGAAATCAGGCTCTCGTCAAATTTTGAGCATATGGAGTTATTGGTATCACTGTAAAGATTATTCATTTCCGTTTAAGTGTGTGAAAAAATAATTGTTCTATCTTAAGTAGAAGTTGAGATATTGGCAATTGAAGGTGATGGGGATGGCCTGTTGCTGCAGCTGCATTTATTGAGAAAATAGATGTTCACTTTTGTTAATCTAGCA
Source organism: Peronia verruculata (assembly GCA_038406235.1). Classification (NCBI taxonomy): domain Eukaryota; kingdom Metazoa; phylum Mollusca; class Gastropoda; order Systellommatophora; family Onchidiidae; genus Peronia; species Peronia verruculata. The sequence goes on along the minus strand of JBCAUA010344496.1, from coordinate 10,143 downwards.
CATGCTGCTAAATTACAATTTTGAGGCCTTTGCTCGATCTGTTTCAATAAATTGAACTCTAAAATGCATTTTAGGTTAATATAGAAACGCTTTATGAAGAAACAAAAAATGTGTCAAAAATTCATTCGTTGTTAAAAAACACGTGATTTCTCCGGTTGGCTCAGGTTGACGAACGCCTGATTTCATTTCTGTCGAATCTTAAATGTAGCTATTATGGGCAGTTTATAAATATATCACATTGTTGTGAGGTGAATATATAGATTATATGCTAAGCTTTTCATTTTTTTGCTGATTTTTTCTCCTATTGTAGCTGGCATTTCTCTTCAATTTGCAATATCTTTGTTTACAGTCATACCAGTTGAAAACTTTATCCATCACAACCAAAGTGTGTATAATAGCAGTAAGTCATTTGGGTGGAAAATTGACATACGTCTTATTTTGAGTGGCTGGCAAGCTATTTGATTAAAGACACTCAGTCTTGTTATGTGTCACAGCAAAGGCTGAGCACCAAGTCAACATATTTATTAATGGTACGCATTGAGCTGTTTATTCAGTTATTATTAGACGAAGCTTGCAGCAGGGCAATATATGTGCACATTTATTTATTTTATGTGCACATCTTTATGAAAGAAAAGCATAGACTGGATCAGTAAATAAATAGGATAAACTTCATTTATCCACAGGAAATGGTGGGAGACTACAGGGCTGACTTTTACAGTGTAAATAATTTGGTGTTAGAATCCAAGAAACGGTAAGTTATACAATGTCACTGAAACCCATTGACGTTGTAATGTCAGCAAGCTTTACTTTCCCATGCATCAAATCATTTGATTTCCTTTAGGCAAAGATAGAAAATAGGCAAAGATACCCACCAGCATTTTATGCTGTAGGGCGATAGGTAGTAGATTTTTTCACTTGTGTAGAATTATGGGAAATTTTTTTATTTTTTTTTTGCAGTAGAGATATGTTTTTTCTCCTTGTGTATTTAACTTTTAAGGAAGTGAATCTGTTAATTTTCTTGTTTGTTTTCAGCCGAGAGCATTTATCAGTGGAGGACATTCAGAAGAATAAGGCTATCATGGAAAACATCAGTAAGGGTGCCTGGGAAAATGCTGAAGCTTCATCAAATGGGGTCAGTAAAATGATTTTTTTTTTCTTTCATGCCAGTAGTTCGTATGATATGTAGTAGGTTTTGCTCAATCTTTTTCGGGTAGACATGAAGATTTTTAGATGGCATATGTTCTGTTTATTTTTCTTGACACAGAAATAAATTGACATGATTACTTTTAAATGCATAGACTGGAGGGGGGAAAAAAAAGAGAGAGAAAACAGCAAAGCAATGTAGACTGAGATATTTAACTATTTCATTTGTGTTGACTATCATGTATGTTTTGCAGCCATTTGAAATGAAATGTATGTTAAGTTTGCTGAAACTGCATAAGAGTTATCACACAAAAACAAAATTGCACTTCCAAAAGTTAAAGGAATGTGAATGTTAATTGACACCTTAGTGATATTTTAATATGAATTTTGCAGCTAAAGTTATGCTTAAGTGACTGCAATTTTTCCATTTTGCATGATTTGAGTCATTTGTGTTATGATTATTTGTTTGCCTTTTTCCTTTAAATGGCCAAGAGAACATTATAACATTAGTAGCCCCTACACCTTATCTTATTTAATTGGATCATATTGATGTACCTACAGTTGGAAAGACGTCGATCACTGCAGCCCCCAGAAACGTCATCTATATGTTGGAAGGATTACATATCAGCCCCACCTGGGCAACCCTTGTGTCTAGGGCGGCAATGGATCTCTAAAGAGAGCTCAAAAGCATTTAAGGCCACTGTAGCCATGGTAATGAATTCTGATAAGTTTACAACTGCAGTACATAAGATGTACAAATACCCAAGCAGTGATAACGGTGTAACTCAGCTTGTTTCCTCTTGTCCACACATTCATTGTATGCACATGAGATTTTGTTTGCAATTAAAATTTAGTCTGCACGAAATTATCAGTAGAATAATTACTGTTATCAGTTTGTAATGTTTTGCAGATATAAAATGTTCAGTCTAGTAAAGAAGTTACCTTGAAATAAAAGAATGGGAGTAGATATAAAATGCAAAGTTTAAGATGATTATTAATTATCTGAATGAAGTAGTTTGTAAATGGGACTGTTTAAGATTCTTCTGTCCATCACATTTGATAAATGCATTGGTTTTGTAAATATATTTTGTTCTCATCAATGCAAACTACTTATTCTTTCCAGAGTGATGAATTTCCAATGACTGTAGATGTGTAAGTACTCAATGTAATTGTGTCAGCTTTTGTTTTGTGATCTTGTGTTCCCTGAAACAGTTAACTGAGTTTTGTTTTGGATCTATGGGCATTCAACTGCTGGTGTGGACCATCATCATGTATAATACTGAATTTGATGAGTGATACTGTGTGAAATTGTAACATTTGAAGCCTTGAAAATCTATTATCTATGAAATATATCACTCATACCATATACAATACAAAATACTGAACCATTTTCTTTGTGGAATGCGGAGGTCTTGTAGCTTTGGGCTATGGAGTGTTAAAATATTAATATATTTTGGGTGGGATGTAATTTGATCTTTTCATTTTGTGTTAGGAACCTAGCAGTGCCTTGAAGCATAACTGATACTGCAACTTTAACTGCAAGAAACTCAGCTCTAAATATGATGTCTATAAGGTTTGATGAGAAAACTCTGGTCTCTCTTATCCACTGATAACTAAATATTCTTGTTATGCATATTCTGTGCAGACTGCTGGATGTTTTAGAGGTGGTGGCTCCATTCAAACAGTTTCAGAAACTGAGAGACTTCATGACCTCCAAGCTTCCACCAGGCTTTCCGGTCAGAATAGGTGAGGATTTAACCTGACCAGTTTTAGCTGGCCTTTGGGCTGTTGGGAATGTGACTGCACACAGCATGAACAATTCTTTGGAAACAAAATAAGCCTTGTTTCTTTTCTGTTATTCTTTGCTGTAGTCCCAGTGAGCACTGTAGAGAAGAACAGTTGGTAGTCTGTGGTGGGTGGAACACCTCAGCAGAAGAACATGATAATGTGTCACAATATGTCTTTCACACTCTCAATCTAGGATTTTTTTTTGACATAATTATTTGTATAAATCTGACCAAAGTGAAGTTGTATAACTAATGATTTGTAGGCAGTATTCACTGTAATTTTACTTTCTTGACTTCAAGCTCAAATTTTTCTTAAAAAGGTCATGTCCTTTTGTCTTGTGGTGACAGAAAACAAAACGACCCCTCTCTCTCTCTCTTTGTCTCCCCAGAAATCCCAGTATTCCCCACTATCACAGCCAAGGTGACCTTTACCAGTTTCCAGTGGAAGGATGACCTTGACAGAAGCTTGTTCTCCATCCCATCTCATTACCGTGAAGACCCCAGCCGCTTCCCAGACTTGTGACAATACATGGAGCTCTACACCATGCACGTTATCTGCAGCCTGAGAATGGACCGTCCATACATCCTCTTGGACAGGGACAGAGACGATGCTGTCAACACAGACATTTGTACACCTGTAGATGGACACATTTCAGACAGTCTAGAAGATAGAAACATTGGTGATCATTTGAGTGATGTGGTTAAATCAGGGCTTGTTGGCATAGACAAATTGCCTGTTCTTGCCATGCATAGATGGCAGTCCCAGATCTGTGAGAACTGTGGACGTTGGAAAATGGAGGTAGATGAAGAGACAGCTGTAGTGGTCTCGCAGCCAAAGGAAACAGTAGAAGGCTATAAAAGCCAAAACAGATCACAGACTGATAGCCAGATAGCAGTGAATTACGATGTTGAGAAAAAGAGTGAAACTTACAGCCTCTTAGAAAGAAGTACAGAAAAATTGCAGGCTGTTCTGCAAAAGTATGCAGCTGATAGAGGTTCAAAAGATTCAAATGCACAGGGTGGGCTTGCTAGCAGTGATATAGCCAGTGGAGAAGCAAGCATCTCAGGCAGTGAAATCAGTTCAGAAACTGATCCAAGAAGAAGAATTACAGAGTTAATTGATATTGTGGAATTAGCCTGTAGTTGTTCTCATCCACCAGTTGTTGACTCCTCAGTCAATATGGCATTACAACGACATCATTGCAATGATCCCCTGGATAGTCTGAGACATTGTGGACTATTGTCTTTAAGTCAACTTCATCATACTGAGCAAACTCAGCAATGGCACTCTTGCCATTCAGCCATGCCAGCCAGGACTGTGACTGAAATGCCTTTAAGAGAAGACTTCAGCAGAGATGGCTATGAGATTTCACGAGGTGGCTCTTCACATCAATATCTTCCAAATTTTTCAGGGGACATGAGCTCACAGAGCAGCAGCATTCCTGTGGAAGATGTGACAGCCATGCATGACTTTAATCCGAGCAGAGATGGATCTTGCAAGGCAGGAATTTTCGAACCTCCACCAAGACGAGAGAAAAAAATCCCAGGTGAATCTTTTTCTCCAAAGCGTTCAAAGACCAAGGCAGGTTTAGGAAGAACTGTTGAGAAAGAGCATCGTAGAAATTCTCAGGGAGATGTAGAAGCTTTCGGCAGAATTAGTGACACTGGGGACCATGATCGAAATGAGGAGAGAAGACGCAGTCTGAAAAAACTCATCGCTGATGAGATATCAGGGTCCAGAATTATCAGGGCAATAAAGTTTGGAAAATCTCATAGTAAAGACAGTATGAAAGCAGATGACAGTGGTGGAGAGGATGAGAAGCAAGGGCAATATCCATCAAAAGACAAACACATCAAAGTGAAAGGCAGAAGTGCTCAAGGTATGACTGGGGAAGAATTGGCTCCATCACAGAGCCATCCAACTCCTGGAACTGCAGAACATCAACTCGATGGTGCAGAGCTGACGGTAGACTCTGATCAACAGGACATGGTCTGTATTGATTTACCTCTGACAAACTTTGGGTTCTACAGCGGAGAGGTCATGATTTTGATGTAATACCCACCAGCTGGTACCCTATTCAAGAATTATATCCTGTGTTCTTGAAGAGACCTACCTTTATGAGCCTTAGTCAATGATTTCAAAATTTTAATTTTACCTGCTGTTAATTTCACTCTTTGTAATTCTTATAACTTTTTTTGTTTATTTGTTGTCAAATTTATTTTGTACTTTGTGATATAATATTCATATGTTTCTTCATTTTTGTATTTCCAGATTCCTAAAGAAAAAAAAAAACAGATTTAATTGCATTGCGTTTTTTTTTTTTTTTATAGATTATCTGAGATTCTTTATGTATTGTAATTGAATTCATTGGTTTTCATTTCATTGTTCTGCACAGATACAATCAGTTTTCTTTGTGTCTTCATTTTTTAAATTAGATTATAAGGATTTAAATACAGCAGTATGATGTGTTGAATATTTGCTGCTTGATACACTGTTCAAAGCTTTCTTGAAATACGGAAAATGGGAGCAATGACTGGATGAGTAAATGATGTTTTGTTATCTTTGTACAGACTCACTTAGCTATGCACATCCTTATATTGATGGTAATGATCAGCTGTTGCCTTCTAGTGTTCAGAATATTGTTCAGCTAAAGAATTCCATAATGCTATGCTATGTCTTCTTTCAGCTTTGAATGTTGAATGCTAGACGTGGCATAAAGCTGTTGTGCTGTTGGATGTTTTATTTGAGAGTGTTGTGTTGTATAGAGAGTGATAGCTAGTTAAAGGTCTTTGACTTTTTTTTTATATCAGCCATAGTGTATGAATCAGTATGGCAAATCGCAACAGAGGTTGCACATAGTGCAAGTGAGAAAACTGTAGTGAAAGGAGAGTATTTAAATTTTGGTCAGTTCTTAGGTTTCAGTCTACATCTGAATTCAAGCTGTTTATTCACATTCTGCAAAGGTAGTACCGGTAGGTGAAAATATGAGTTTTAGACTGCTTACAAGATCAATTATCTGCTCATCCGAAAACATTGTCTACATCTTTAACTAATTGCAAAGATTATGACATAGTGGTCTTCTACAAGCCCTGGTTTTGCGATGAAAGGGAATGTTTTCCATAATATTTATACAGGGATGTCAAATTTCCTACTTTAATAGGATTCTCCTACTTTTTGGCTGTCAATGAATTTCTCTTGCGGCCCCAAATCCGTACTATTCACCTTTAACGTACTTCAGTTTTACATGCTGCTAAAGAATGCCAAGAACTTTTCGCACTTTTTCATGTAGACAGATTGATATTCCTGCCCTTGAAACCTATCTGTATACTGATGATCTTTATGTGAATATTTCTCTATATTGAAATATAGAAATGGAACTTTCTTCAAATATTTATATCATCATATATTTTTGAAAATGTGGAAAAATTTAGAATGTCAGAAAAATGTGGCATAGTACACCTGTTCTTTAAACCATGACATTTATTGTATGGGTATAAATAAAATGATTGTGTATTAGGTGTAGCAAATCTAAGACTAAAGGATAAAGTTTTTATTGACAACATCTGTTGAATATGACATGTTTGTATACATAGGCGAGGCTTGGGTTCAAATAGTGTATGTTTTTCTTTGTAGGAGGTGTGAGTAGTGAAGTTTAATTGAAAATGTCTTTTAAGTATCATCAGATATTAACAGCTGTTGTGTTTGAATTAAATGAGAACTTGTCAGCAATATACATGAAATACTGTGGGGAGTATTGTCAATTGAGGCCATATTATTCTGTTCATCATCTTACAGCTGTCTACCTGCCTGGAAACTTGGGATAATGAATGGTGTAACTGACAGCTGTATAACAATTATACATGTGGTTCCCTTGATAACTACAAAACTACCTTTCTAGATAGTATATTATTGATATGTCGTGGAACAAGTTTCATGGATGAAACTTAAAAATACATTCAACCCTTGAAAATCTAATTGTCTTATGCCACTACCACTTGTTCGAGAATTTTGCAATTTGGCCATTAAAAGCCAGATTGTCTCAAGAGTCAATTTCATGGAAAGTGAACTAAGGCAATGTCAGTATTGAAGGCCAAGTTTATTTTCCTTGAAAAGTGTTGTAACTCCATACAGCTGCAATTTTCTCAAAACAAGCCAGTGCTTACCTTAGACAGTAAGATTTTCAAGGGTCGCATTGTTATATGTTGCTAAAGATCTGTATATTCCACTAGGCAGACATAAAGTCCAAGACAACAATGGTCAGCCAACTTGAATCTGAACACCTCTGTTTCCCCGTATTTATCACAACTTTACTCTTCTCACTTTCACCTTTACATGTCCCGCTGTCTGGTGACCTGGCAACCAGCTCCCTCTTTTCCTTTTGCATCTATGCCCCCATCATAGTATCACCCAACTCATGTTACAATCTCTTTTCCCATCTGTCTATCTTCCTCCTTCCTTATGCTGTTCCCTGCAGGACTTCCTTGGCAAGCCCTGACAATCTGTCAGGTGCCTGTGTCATTTCAGTTTGCAACAATCACAACTAATACTTTATAGATCATATATATGCTGACAGACTTTAAAAAACGCAACACTTAAAAATGATTCTACTGACAGACTTTAAAAGGGCAACACTTAAAGTAATCAGTATTTTGACTTTATCCAAACTATTTGTATTAACCCATATATCATTATATGTTAAATGAGAAAGTGAGGATCAATTTTGTGGAAAATAGTGTTGGTGGGTTTAAGTGTGGGTCAAACAGCGTTTCTCAAATAGGGGGTCAATACAAGTCCTGTATGGCCTATAACAAATAAGCCTGCTTCTTGAAGACGGTGACAGGCGGTTCTCAGGCATATGATTTCTCGTCTGCCAAGAACCTCTCTCACTGTTGATTGGAATCTGTTTCTCAAATGAGACATTATAATATGGCCATCTTGGCACGTGTTGTCACTCTTGGTTGACCAAGCCAAGGCCTGTCAATGACGTCGCTATTATCTTGGTCTTTGATGCAACCTAGAGATTAGGCTGGGATGACAATTTAGTCTTCTTGCCACCTCTCTTACAGACATTCCAGATTCAAGCAAACCTAAGGCTCTATTTCACTCATTTGTGCCTCACCGAGGCATTGTTAAACAGTAAATACAGAGAGTAGAATTTCAAACAAACTTGTTTTTTCATATCTCAAAAATGTGCAGACTACTCCTGGTGAAAAATCAGTATTTTGTCTTGCCACATAGTCCCTCAGCCCCTTAATAGTGTGTTTCTCAATTATTTGTTATTATTTTTACAAATTCGAGTGGACACACTGAACTCGCCGTGTAAACAAAGGTCACTGGTAGGGAAAGTGTGTATGTGAATATAAACACCATAGGCATCTATTAACCCATTTATTTTAAAACTTTAAAATGTTGTGTTTTTATAAAGTCCCCCAGTATAGAAAGAATGCTCTCTTAAGCTAACTGTTGTCATTGTCCGATACATATATTAAGTCTTTGTCAGGCTCACTTGGGGAGCAGAACTTATGTTTATTTTATACTGTGAGCACATCATTGTCAGGCATTGAATAGGCCTACTCCATTAAAGCATCATGTTACAGTTTTTTTTTTTGGTCACCAGCAAATGAGGAGTTGAAATGTAAGTTCAACAGATTTACATTTTTGAGAAAAATTACACGTACATGTATACCTTTTTTTTTTAATACTCCCCCTGTGATTAAGCATTCATGGAAATAGACTTGGGATGCATTTTTTAATATGTGTTTCTTATTGAATAGGCAGTACAAGAGTAGTCTACTGGTAAATGTTGTAGGGAACACAACAAAAAATGTCAGTCACGAATCATTTCCATCCCACTAATGTCAGTGTGCCATATAAGGCATCGTTCGAGTGCTTCCTTCCTTCACCTAATTACCTACTGACCCATCCTCATGACAGCTGATCAAGTGTAGTAGGTAACTAGATGAAGTTACCATTTATCAAGCAAACTGAGTAACATTTAGTTATTCAAACAATGTTTCATACATATTATTTTTCATATTATAAGGAAGTTTGGCTTTGTCATTTGTAGCAGCTGCCCTGTGCTTCCTGCCATCCAGTAGTATCACCATTCACTCATAGATAAGGAGATCAAACCCAATTATTATCCAAAAGGGGATTGTTGTTTAAATCAAATTTTTCTACCAGTGCCTGAAACATGCTAATGGCATTGAAGAGATAATACGAGTTGTATGGATCTAATACATGTATAAACTGATGCATGTAGTGTTGATATGTATGGAGGTTGGATGTCAGTCGGAATCTTTGGTTGATTGTGTCACTCTTATCATCAATATACATGCAGTTGTGCTAACAACCTCATTTTCTAGTACCTCTTTGGTACTGTTGCAGCAACAGCAATAAATCAGATATTTCATGGAATTGTAATACATATACATGTAGGTCGTGCATTTCAATGAATGTCATGGAAAATGCTTGCATGTATCAGGTCATTGTGTTCACAGGGAAAAATCCCATCAGACTGTATGTACACATGCTGTGATGAGGATTGCTTTTGATCAGCCCTCATACTGCCCTTTGCCACATGTAAGAAAGTCTTGAACAAATAGTGTATAGAAGTGAAACAAATCACTTTTCTTCTTGTCATTTAAAAGAATGGTCACAGAATGATTTAAAAGAAAGAGTTTGAGTACATATGGCAGCTGATTTAGATTTGAATTTGGGTCCAAATTAAACATGAAATTGTGTGGGTAAATATGAAGACTGCCATCACAAATTGTGCAATAAGTCATTCTCATGTTTACAGCGTCGATCACAACACAAAAAAAAAAATTGACAAAATTATTACGTTAAGAAGAAAACATCTTCCTCACCCGTGAGATTTTTTTTTCAGAATTTTTTTTTTATGTACATTTCAAGCAGAGAGAGCCAAAATGATTCTTTTTCCCTTTCCACTGTGTTTGATCAATACCCAAGATGTCTAGCAAAGGAAAATGCATGTAATATTGCTGGTAAAAAACAGTCCTCATTGTCAGAATTCTGTCACTTCAGATCCTAGTGTGCAAATATGGTCAAATGATATTGATATACCAGAATTTAAATGTAATCATAGTTACCAGTGTCTGTGCAAAGGCTGTTAGCCAAGGTCGGCAGTGAAAGCCAAAATCCACATTTTTGAGTTGAGCAATCTTTTAATGCTGTAAATGTGTTGGAAGT
>JBCAUA010344166.1:0-18842 GCA_038406235.1 Peronia verruculata | reverse complement strand
AGAGAGGGAGGGAGGGAGGGAGGGAGGGAGAGATTTAGAAAAAAAAAAGAAAGAAATGGAACAATGCAGATTTCTCTTTCACTTTCACAGTTTCATCCCTGGATTTTCATTTCATATATGACGGGAAGAAACGAAGTTAGTCAGCATTCATAACATGTTCATAAGAGTTCTTCGAGCACACCTAACTTTTGTAGTTTTGTAGAAATTATATACCCATATTGATATTCCTCTGCCATTCACAGGAGAATAGTCGAGATTTCTCGGGGTATAAAATGTAATACATCAATAGTTCACAATAAAAAAAAAAAAAAAGAAGAGAAAAGAAAAGAAACAAAATGGCTGAATCAACTCAAACACCTAAACAAAGAGAGGCAAGGCTAAACAACATGTTTTCGTTGATATGATTGTGTAATAGTAATAGTAAACTCAATCATTCCGAACACAAACATAACATCAAAGTGCGTATTCTTGAGATGCAGTTTCCATGGCAAGCTAATGTCGGAGTGTTCAAGTTACCCCAGTACGGTATGTTTGAAAACTCCCTCACAAATGTCATGTGTTGCCTACTTGTCTAATAATAAATTGAAATAAGATCCTCATAACATCATGTGGCTCGAAGTGAGTGAACAACTGCAGTAGATAAATCCCCCCAAAAAGCTTACCTGGATAGTTGTATGTAGTTCAGCTCGCGCCATCCAGTTCAGCTGACTGTTCGATCTTTGCACTGGGCGTCCCACTTCTCGCTGGGTCTGAGTTTGTTGCTGCTGCTGTTGGTGCCCTTCCTGTCCATTGTGCTGACGTCGCTCACCATCTACTGGAGGAGTGCCATCACTTCGAGATCTATGTTGGGAGGCAAATTTTCAAACTATTATATTAAAACGAAAAGCTGTAGACGCGGATATAATACTTTGCTCTTCTCACTGAGAGATCGTTGTGCTCAGTTCTATTACTTCCCTTTACCAGTCAAAAGAGGGATTGAAAACCAGTGTAAAGAGGAAAAAAAAATCACTTTCCCTTAGCTTGAAACATAAATCACGAAAATCTCCCCCCCCCCCCCCATATGATATAATAAAGAGGATTTTTTCTTCTTATGATAATTTTTTCAAATGTTTTTGTGATCAGTCTGGAATGACATGAAGTAAAGGAGTTTTTTTCCTCTTCACATTGCTTGCTCAACATATCTTTTGTCTAGCAAAGGGAAGTGAGAGTCTGGTCAAAATGATCTCCCCTTACACGAGTCCCTCTTTTGTAAGGGGCAGATAATCTGCGAAACGATCTACCATTATAGATCTAATACTGATACCACGCTTACAAGGACAACCACAGCGTCAGCACTTAAGTGCACATTCTATTGCCAGCAGGAAAACAGTTACTGAACAGTCCCAACAGACGAAAATGAAAGCTCTAACAGATCATCAACAGCCTCCACCATCCACTGTCTACATTCTCAGAGAACCATTGGGGCAAAGGTTGGCCTGTCGAGCCGTGCACAGTCCCAAACCCCAACCACGGAATGATAAGATAATCATTACCCTTGCCGACGGACGAGTATCAACATCACTATCCTAAATTATAACTCTAGATGTAATAGGTCTACTACTCCTATTTCCACTCCTTTTATTGTCACTAAAATACAAATCCTCTTCAAACTTTACTGAAGCAAATTCTAAATGTACATGGTAGCCACATTAAATAACGCAACAAGATCAAAGCAATTCGCCGCTCAAACAACCCATCTATAAATCAACCCATCAATTATTGTTGGTTGTTTCATCATTACTTCGATTATTCTAAAATCCGCCAATCACGATTAATCAATCATTAATCAGTCAATCTTTCAGACAATCAGTTCCTCAACCCGCCAATCAATTAATCAACATTATTATATGATTATACATGTATAAATACAAACAATCCTGTCTTTCTACATTGAGACGTCTTCGAAAAGTATTAACCTTATATATCCTAACTAACAGACCTCGTTGATGGCCTCCTACTATGAGAGATGCCCGAGTTGCGTCGAACACCGAAGGCATTTCGGTTCCCAATTTGGCTCATGTGTTGGTGTTTCCGGAACAGAAAGAAGACTGCAGCGATGATGACAACGATAAGGAGAATCAGAGCCGTAGCAATGATAATCAGCATGGGGTCGAATTCATCTATGGGTGGATGAATGAATGTGAACATGGGTTAGATTGATGACTAAGGGTTATGTTATAGCCAATGAGACAAATATTATTACTAGAGTATTAGCTAACATTTGCTAAATATTTTTAGTCAGGCTTATACTTTAAAGCCCCCTAATTCTTTTTCTGAATTAAAAAACAAAAAAAAAAAAAAGAATTCTTTACCATCATCATCCTCGCGTTTTTCCTTGGTAGCCTCGTGGATTTTAATTTCCAGTTCCCCTGAAAAAAAAAAAAGATGATACATGTACTAATAACAATCGATAGGAGACAATTAAATTAAATGAAATGATATAATTAAAAAACAAAACAAAACAAAAAAAAAAAACAAAAAACAAAAAACAAACAAACAAACAACAGCAACAACAACAACAACAACAACAACAACAACAACACACACACACAAATACAAACAAACAAACAAACAAAAAACGACATTGATTACTATCAAATTATTTAATGAAGAGTGACACAAAATAGTGCAACAAAATAACGAGAAGAACACAAAGTGCAACAAAAGAACAAATGTTGGACAGCTGCAAAGAGTTAGGAATGTGAATGGAACTGTAATCCAGGTTGGTCAAATCTAAAAAAAAGTATGAATCTGAGACAGATGCAATTTGAAACGACAATAATAGTAAATATTTCAGCTGTGAAAAACAAGCAAAATAATGAACGAGAATTAAGAAAGGGCGGGTGAGGTGGCAGGGGGTAGGGATATTTTATAATGCAGATGAGTGTGAGGACTTGATTGGAGAACTGGCGCCTTTATAATAATAGATGTGAGTGTTAAAATATGACGGACAAACTGTTTGAAATTTGATGGAAAAATCAAATAGGTGATCGTCATCAAATGGCATGACATATTACAATATTCTGGTGACAAATCTCGAACAGTCATGGAATCTCGAGAATGTGAGAATGCATTGTCTTGATATTTAATATAAAAAGTGTTCTTTTGAAGATTTTCATTGGTCTTGTGTATGTAAACCTGTAAAAGTTGATGTACTTCAAGACTGTTGCTAATGGCTGTGGATATATAAGACATCTCAACCACAACTTCAACCCTAAACCCGTCACCTTTAACCCCAATTTCAGTCTAATTCTAACCATAACCCTAACATTTATCCCGACCCCAACCCTAACGCTCACCATAATCCTAACTCGAATCCTAACGCTTAAGTCTAATCCTATCCCTAAACCTAACAATAACACTAACCCTAACTCACAAGATTTGTTAACTATGATGATCAACAACAACAACAACAACAACAACAACAACAACAACAACAACAACAACAACAACAACAACAACAACAACAACAACAATAACAACCAGTAAACAACATGACAATCTACAGCAGCAACAACAAAAAGAACTCAACAACAACACCACCATCGTCATTGTCTTTGTATGCAATATCACCTCCTTCAGACGGAAGAGAGCTATATCAGACAAACCACTCACAGGACCATACGTTACTTTCCTGTATTGCCTATCGAGATAACCTCCATCAGAGGCTGAAAGATGTATGTATAATAAAACGTAACGTATATAGCCCAGTAGGTCGCGATCTACTAAGTCCAAATCTTTTGAACGTTGAGAGGGTCTTCTAGTTGTCCATTGCGTTCTTTGCAGTCATGTTATATGTGAACACCCCGCGCAGCACTGGCAGTTTGTACATGTATACGTCCGCCAGTAGAAGGTTGAAAATGGCACAATTCTTTCAGACCTAGACTCACTATCGAGATAACCACCATGTAGAAGGTTGAAAGACGCAGTTTTATCGTAGACTTACTGGAACTGTAAATGAGAGTGACAGACAAGCCGTTCCCCTATGTCCGTGATGATGTGAACAGCGGACAAAGTATCACGATCTTCTGTCACATTCTTGAATTCGTTTTTGTTTGTTTGTTTGTTTTTAACCGTGTTCAATCGTCGAACTTTTTGTCATTGAGTTAGTCCGTTTCACATAATCTCAGTCAGACCGCCGCCCCCCTCCCCCTTTTTTTTTATTTAAAGCCCCCATCTTTTTTTTTTTAAAGCACATGACCGACTATGAAATTTACGTGATTTAGACCATTCCACATGGCGATCGAAAATTTAGCGAACAATCAAACAAACAAACAAAACAAACAAACAAACAAACAAACAAACAAACAAGCAAACAGACAAACAAACAGACAAACAAACAAACAAACAGACAAACAAACAAACAAACAGACAAAAGTTCAGGGAAGTGATAGATGTGTTTTGAAATATGCACTTTTGGAACCTGGGCAACTTCTCCAAGTCTGTTAGCCGATCACGGATGAAGGAGTGCAGATGGCGCAGTTTGTGCCCAGACAAGTGGTTTCTAAGGGCCAGAGATTGTTTGTATACACAAGATGGCTTCTTTTGTGTCAAGTTACCCCACCGTTTATAGCACAAGATTCACAGAAGGGAAAACAAGCCATAAAAACAATAGAAATTATACTGACAAGATGGCGTCTTTTCCATCGAGTTGCCCTCGTGTTTCCAGCATAAGATTCACAGCTGTAAAAGAAATGGATTATGCGCTCAAGATGGGGGTCTTTTGTATCGAGTGAGACCGATATCTGCTGTACAGGATTCATAGCAGCAAGTTAAGGAGATTATACATACAAGATGGCGCCTTTAGTATCAAATTACCTCAGTGTTCCTAACAAAAAAAAAAAAAAGAAACACACAAAAACCGCCGCAAATTCTAATACCACCATTGTTACCCCCACCACCATCACCATCATCATCATCAACAACAACAGAAGTAGCAGCATCTGCAGCAGCAACAACAACAACAAGAACAACAACAGCAACAGCAGCAGCAGTATTAGCAGCAACATCAACACAATAACAACAACAAACAGCAGCAGCAGCAGCAGCAACAACAACAACAAACAACAACAACACAACAACAACAACAACAACAACAACAACAGATTATACATACATTCATGTGTCTTTTGGAGTGAGTTACTCCAACAGAATAATCACAGCAGAAAACAACAACAAACAACAAAATCCAGATTATGGCTATCTACGCAAAACATTGTCCCTTATATCGAATTACCCCGATGTTTAGAAACCCAAATTTCACACACACACAAACAAGAAAGCCTTGAATGATGAGGAGCTGAGGCTCTGGCATCGCAAAAGCGAGCCGGCATCTGTCGCTAATTCTGCTTGCCAATGTGGGCTTAAAACGCCTCATTAGGCAGACTGCCTAATTTTTTTTTTTTTTCTAAATTATCTTCTGGCAGACTAGAATTATGAAAAACGTCGTCGTTTTGTCTGTAAGGTTTATTTTTTTTTTTTGGTGGTGTTTTTTTTTTTTTACCCCCCCCCCCCAACCCCCGCCCCTCTTTCCCTGCCTTACATCTGGCAACGCAGTGGGAGAAGACGAGCAAACTACATGTATGGCAACAAGTGCAACAGAAATAACGACAACCACGACAGCAATAACAACATCCGCAGTAGCAGCAACACTACAACACTAATAGCAACATAAGAACAACAACAACAACAACAACAACAACAACAGCAACAATAACAATAATAACAAGAACAGCAACCACAACCGTAAAACCATCAGCAGAACAGCAGGAAGTAGAAAAGTTACGCGCATTCCAGGGAACACAATGACATGTAATTCTTAAGTTTTGTAGAATTGGACCAAGAATAACATATAGAAACAGCAAACGAAGACGCCTTTTCTCCTATAGGTCAGTGTTTGGTATATTTGTAAGGCTATAGTGTAACTTCGTGTAAGTTTCAGTGTAATGTAGAGCATGTATTATAATTATAGAAGAATGATGAGTTGAACAGATGAAAACTGTAGGAAAAGCTTGAGAAAATCCCTCTCTGTCAACTGTCTGTCTGTCCGTGTGTCTGTTTGTGTCTGCCAGCTATCTGTCTGTCTGTTTGTCTGCCTGTCTGTCAAGTGTCTGCCCATGTTTCAATCTGTCTGCCTGTCTATTAACCTGTCTGCGTGTTTATCCACTTATCTGTCTGTATGTCAGTTTTTCGCGTGTCCTCTGATTGTCTGTCCAAAAGTCTGCTTGCTTGTCAGTATGTATGCTCGTCTGGTTGTCCCTCTGTCTTCACCATGTCAAGTGTTAGAAAGATGTGGAGAGATGTGGCGGAGAAAAGGGAGATAAGAGCGAAAGACTGAAGGGAAAGTTGTGTAATATGCCGTGTTGCTATGCAGAAATGAAATCAAAGCAGTCGAGGATTAATACAGACTGCAGCTCACAGATGGAAGCAGGTGCACGTTCTGCTGCAGGAACTGGCTAGAAAGGAGGGGAAGGGAAAGGGGGGGGGGATGAGAAGGAAACGCCTTAGTGCTAGCCTCACAAATACATACCGTACTACATGAATTACATTTTCTGTAATGAGTTTGTATGAACTGCATGTTTGTGTAATCGTTGTCCCGTGTAACTGGGATCCTTATGAACGGGATAATCGGACAATGGAAACGAAATGTATGTACTTTCTATAGATATAGCGATTCATGCAAACAGAAAGCACACATCATTAACACCCCCCTCCCCTTAAAAAAAATCCAAAAAAAAATCTGCATCCCTTTGTGCACTGTCTGTGCTATGTAATTAAAGTTTCCCCAGGGGGAAATTTGGGCAGTGGAAATAAGGTGAACATTGTCGGCATAAACATTATTATAGAAACATTATTATAGACAGAAACGATGATTGGTTAGGAAAAAAAAAAAAAAAGCCATAGTTTGGGAAGGACACGTGCAGCTCTTTGTGCAATGATGTGTTACTTAACCGGGAATTTCCTAAAGGGAAATTCGGGCAATGGGAACACAGTGTATAAATCATAATATGTAAAAATGAAGTGCAATATGAACTGAAAGAATAAGGTAGACGATAGGTGGGCCCCGGGCGACGCACTGTTCATTTTTCTATACCTTCTCTGTTGTCGTAGAGACCTAGACCAACCCCTCTGGCTCAACCTGCTGGGACCCTCGACCAGCGCAAGTCCACTCTAAAGCTAACATGTAGGTCCGACGAGCGGGGTGACGGTCCATCCTAACGCTAACATGTAGGTCCGACGAGCTAATTATAGATGGTGTGCATTGATCATTGATGATGAATAATTACAGATGATATATATATATATACCCGGGGTCCACCTATCCACTTCCAAAGAATAATTTGCAAGATAAAATATATCTCTTTGAAGAAGGCTTGGGATCGAAATGTTATGTGACGTCTCACGTATGTTGACTGTACGGTTATCTGGAAGTGGAAAAAGTGAATAAGGGGCGGGGGTAGGGGTGAAGGGGGAGAAGAATAGCAGCGTAAACATAATATAGATATATTCGTTGTCTTAGTTAGATCTATGTTGTAGAGTATGAAACTGTGGTATCCCAACTGACAGCCATGGTGAGCGTGCTAGACATGAATAAAAGATAAGAAAAATTCCTCCGAACTGAGGTTTTACACGCCAGAAAATACATGTAGGTTACGGTGGCGCCCCTCTTGAACATTCAAGCGACGAAGCCGAAGAATCCGGCAGTGATAGTACAGGAAGAACACAGTTTACAAGGAGAGGTGTTGAAACAAAACGAGGGGGGAAAAATGAGATATAGTCATGGACATTGAATTTACCTGGAAGATGAAAGAAAAGATGGGGTGATCAGATGCAAAGTATAGGAAAAGCATGAGTAAATCCCTCACTGATTTGTCTTTCTGTCTGTCTGTCTGTCATATACCTGTCTGTTGTCTATCTGTCTTTCTATCAGCTGTTTGTCTGCCTATCCTTCTGTCTGTCAGCATGTTTACCTGCCTACATGCTTGTCTGTCTGTCTGCCTGTCAGTCTGTCCCCATGTCTAATGAACATATGTTGTCCCCTATCAGCCCACGCTGACTAGATAATCACTAATTCACTCCCATTCTCTTTTTGTTGCTATGACGCATTGTTACTGATACCATGCAAGTGTTCTCAGCTCTTCTGCAAATCCGTGCGCATCCTCGTCATCAGACCGCAATCCTGTTACCTAAAACACGGCTCCTCTTTCCTTTCCGGCCACAGGTCTGGGTGTACAGATTTGTTTGGCTTTGTTCACTCGTGTTTTCTTAAGATTTGTTGTTATGAAATTTTAACATTTTTGCTGTAGCACTTTTTGTTTATTTGTTAGTTTGTGTTTTTTATTCTGGTATAATAACCTTTGTAAAACACCTGAAATGGTCAGAAATATGACAGGAATCATCTGGAATACTTTGACAAGCTTATAGTAGGTCGAGCCCTAGGTGAGGCTTAATCGCTGAAAAACCTTCGTTTCTCGTAGCCTTGACAAGAACACTCTTGTTTGTCTCTGTTTTTTTTTTTTTCTTAAGCCTTTCAATCCTATGAAACTAGTATTATCTCGGCTTTTTTAAAGAGGTTGTCTGTTTTTTTACTGAGAACCCTTTGTGGGTAGAAATTTAGAAAATTTTGCCCAGTCAGCGGCACGCAGCCTACTCTTCCATCGATTTTGAACTGCCAATGGTTCTTTAACGTGCGTAACGTACACACGATACGTCCGAAATGTACTCGCCCTTATCCGAGAAAGCTAGACGTCGGGCTTCCCTACCCAGTGGGAATCGAGGGGACTGTGGAGTCACTGAAAAAATGCAGGTCTTTCGATCTTCGTGTCCTTCCATCCCCAGATGAGAGGACCCGCGAGTCGGCCAGAACCCGCTACCTCACCAACGTGAGTTGTTTTTGACCCTGAAGCAGACGCCAAACCACAGAGCCACTGCGCCCTCTGTTTGTCCCTGTTTTTCTTATTAGAATTAATTCTGGTTTAAGTCTAAAAAACATCTATGTGTTTGAGTTCTTCAGTCTTTGGAGTGAATCAAATTCTAGTAGAAGAGTACGGGCCCTTGTATTTGTGAACATTTTTTTTTTTTTTATATGGGAGATCTTTTTAAAAGTGTTATGTATTGCTGTCATTATTATCAGCGAGGAGGATAGATATGTTTGCGATGAAGAAACATTTGAGTCTAGCGATATAAAACCGACTGGGAGCAGAGAAAAAGCTAACACATCCTGACAGGTGCGAGATGTAAGCTGGGATTCCTAGACACACTATTAGTTTAAGTTATCACTTTACGTATACATTTGCTGTCACGAATGCGTTTAATAGGCGGCGGTTGCGATAAAGCAGGTGTCGAGTAAGCAAGACAGGCTGTTAAAGAAAGACAGCTATTTCAACCCAAAGCGTACAGAAATAACACAGCCCCTGGCAGTAAAACAGCTGTCTTCATTCCCGGAACATAAATGTCGACGGTTTGGGAATTTGTTCGCTATGCTATGCTTAATTAAATCACGACTATAGGGAATATAGTTTTATCTTCCGTACGACTATAATTTTGTCACTCTTTAGAAATGCGCCCTCCGCAGTTTAATTCATTGATGGCTTTTGCAGTACGTTCTCTGTTCTGTTAAAAAAAAAAAAAAGTCATGACTCTAGAATACTTTGCCATGCTATTAGTTATGAATGACTACATGTGCCTACTTGCGACCGTAGAACAGTTTCCAACGAATTAATCTAATCATAGCCCCAAATTAGTGGTCTTATGTAAATTACTTTAGTCACGCCTTAAGAAACATTCTCAGTGTTTTAATTAAGTCACAACTTCAGAATACGTTACCTGTGCAATTTACTCAAGGTTTACCTACAGTCATTCGTACTTTAATCTGTTTAAGCCATAAAAACATTGAACAGCTGCCTGAAAAACACGTTCCCTCTATTTCAATTCATTCAACGGCTTAAGAACATATTATTTGTGCTCTATTGAACTCATAACTCTAAAGTACATTTTTGGTACAACTAACCACCGTTTACATTTATGGATTGACATTGATCGATAGATACGACATTAGAATGTGGTTTCCGTCAACTGATCTAGTCACAGCCGATAATACCTTTTTTGTAAATCAATTAAATATCGGCTTAAGAAAACACCCCTAGCTAGATGGAAACCATTATTTGTCTATCTTCTATATACGTCTTTCAGCCACATGGAGGCAGTTATTTCGATTTTATCTACCATACCCTAATATCGATACGATCGAAGAACACTTCATTTGTGCTTACATGTATTTTAGTCATGGGTTAGAGTGACTTTAATAGCTTAAGCCTTTCCATGCAAGGCACTGATGCAGCAATTTCTTTTCTCACCTTTTGGTGGTTGGACATCTAGAAACATTGTCTATCTCAAATCCCGTCAGTATGGCTTAAAGTTCAACGTTAACGACTCGTTATTGGGAGATCAATCGTAGCACTTCGTAGATAATCCACTTCGTCATAATAGCAAGTGCCAAGTACAGGATCAACATCAACATCACAAGAATGGAGGGGAGGGAGAAAGGCGTCTAACATATAAGGTATGCATTAACCACATGGGAGCTTGAACAGCTAATGTCAAACACAATAAAAAAAAAAAAAAAAGGCATACATTAACCATTTAATAACTTAAACAGCCTTTAGAACGAAGTGGTCATTCTGTCCTGAGACATAGTTGAATTTCCGTAGTCTTACCATGACATCATTCATTGTGCTGATAGAATACTGGTCTGCCTTAAGAGTGTATGCTCTGAATGAACTTTTTTTCTCATATACTTTGTATACATTCCACTGAAACTGCTTGTGAGTGCCTCCACTGGGTCTATCGGGTAATAAGAGATTGTAAAGCCTTAGAGCGTGAAGACTGTGCCGGGATAAGCACTATATAAATGCTATCTGTTATCATTATTATTATTATCATATAAAAAACCCAGTAAGTTCTCGATTCTCAGAATTTTGAGGCAACTATGAGCAGTGGATGTAGAATGTTAAGCTGTATGCACTGCTTTGCACATGTTGTATTAGAAGTTCAAGTTCAAGAGTGAAACGAGGATAAAAAGAGAGCTGTATGTCTGTGCAGAGGCCAGGTGGGCATGAGGCAGGGAGCGGCAGGATTTACAAACATCCAGGAAGCGAAAGATCTCACAGATAGCAGCATGCCGGCGGTACCACTACTATTCTCCACAAGGGGAGGGTGGAAGGGGATGATTAACAGAAATAGCAACTGCATCAGTCAACATGTTAATGGATGGGTGAGTGGATGGACAGATGAATAGACGGAGAATGCTCGTTTGTGAAGGTGTATAGATGGATGGACGGACAGACGGACGGACAGATGAATGGATGGATGGATGGATGGATAGACGGGTAGACTGGCATACGGATGGATGGATAGATGGATGGTTGGATGGATGAATGAATGAAGAGAAGACGACGAACAAGAGAGAGAAGGAGGGAAGGAAACGGGGGGGGGGGGGATGAGGCAGACTGTGAAACTAAGAAATGTACATAACTAAAGGAATAAGTAAACGCCTAAGGGACATATTGAATTGTTATATACATTATTGGTCTCCTGGTTTGCAAGATACTGCACATAAAATGTAGATTGAGGGAGCAATATCGAAATCAATAATTATGTGACTATGGTAATTTTGAGGAATAATAAACTGAAGTCTAAACATCATTCAAGAAATTAAAAAAGAGAATCATCCTGTTAAAGTTTATGCATTATAGCCAGTCGCAAAATCCAGATTTTAGTTGCCTGTCACAGCAAGAGAAAGACGAAGGGGCCAAATTAGATCAAACCAAGATTACAATAGATCTGTGATGAGCGCGCGAACAGTTATAATTTGTGCCACATCCTAAACGTTATGTTAAAATATTTAGTAAGTTATAACGAAGTAAATTGATCTCCTTCCCTGTTAAAGTGAAATTGTAATCCTGTTTCATCTCCTTTGAGAAAAACATTGCAAGCTATTGCTTTTTATCTGTGTTTTTACTTTCCAGTAATAGACGTTCAGAGAAGAATCGACTCGACCAACTGCGGGGTGCTTTTCATAACTTTAGAGTACGTGCAATTCCAATCCCTAAATTTTAGTTTGTAAAAACAAAATAAAAATTAAAAAATGGCGCATTAAGCATTTTGGTGCAACACCTGAGCTTTTTATTACATGCGGTCTACTTATAGTCAATGTTTTTGTTATCAAGATCACCTTTTTATAAAATGCACTCCATCAGCTACATGCATTTGGCCATTTGCAGAGCAATTTGAGTAATTACTAGATTTTAACAGTTTAAATGTTATTTGTCAGAAAAGAAAAGAAAGAAAGAAAGAAAGAAAAAAAAAATAGATGTGTATTGTTTTAGTTACTTACTTACTTATTTATTTATTTATTTTTTATTTATTTATTTTTGGCTAGACATGGCATCATTAACCGATGTTTTTGCTTTCAACACTGTCTGTTTCAAAAATACCAGTCCGTCAACCTGGGCTGTATCTCACAGTATGGAAGAGATTAAGACTTAATTTGCATGACTGACATAAATTAGCCTAAACTTTTCAATCATTATGTCCAGGCCCCAATCCAGTACTATTTGTAAAGAACGCTTGACAGATTGGCGGCTGTCCAGATTGAGCGTCAAGCAGGGAACATTCCTGAGGTGTTTTGTAGCTTTTTAACCGCGTGAATCTATCTGAAAATAAGTAACATGCAAGAATTTTTTTAATGTTCTTCTTATAGCCCTGAAAAAAAAAAATGAAATAGAGTTTTGATTTTACAGATGATAATCATTTTTTAATGTAAAATTAATATTTTGTTTCAATTTTCAGCGGATTGAAAAAGGTATATTCATACTTAAAAACATTAGTTTTGAATTAACTACCTCTTTAGCGCAGAATAAATGGGAAAACCACATCGACATATTATTATTCAGAGTAAAAATTTGGCTTTTAGTTTTAGGACATTTTGCTTTGGATGATATTTTATGGAAGAAATTAGCAACAACGTAAACATTCTTTAGCAAAGAACAGTAATCAATAGGTGTCGGGTATCGGCGATTCCACAGTGGATGAAACTCGATTCGATACTGCTTTAGGGTAGCACTCACTCTTCATTCTAAAAGTAGTTCCAGGTAAGGTTGAGAAATGGCTGAAACTTAAAAACAAATATATATTATTTTCATTTTCCTAGAGAACATTGGCTAATCTGGTTGAGATTGTGTGTCATATTTATGATCTTGGACCAGTGAAGATTGAAGATTGACGAAAGAAGAGGAAGAGAGAGTGGCTGTTATCAGGCTGACTGAAAGATGGTGCGGAAAGTGATCCCAAGGCAGAACCTTTATAGTCACTGCTAATGTACTCTGACAAAATGTCCTTTCCATCACCGTTTAGTTATGTCTCCATCTCTTTACATTCAGACATAACTTTCCACAGTGTTACAGAACACCATTTTGTGTGAGTTCACTCTCCATAAACTACATTTTTTGTTCTATACATGAACAGAAAGATGGCAAAACTGAATTTTGATTCTCTCGAAATCTTTCAGGGAAGTGGTGTTTGTCTATTGTTATGGTGGAAGTTCCCCCCCCCCCCCCCCCACACACACACTTTTTATTCAAATAGAACTCCACGCGTAATTGAGGCAACGTATTGTATCAGTTTTTTCTCGAAAATCTATATATTGTTCACAGTGTCTAGTTAAAAAAAAAAAAAAAAGGATATTTAAAACCAAATTTTGATTTTTTTCGAAACACAAGTTTTCAGCGAGTTGGGTTTTGACAGAGCACGTGTAGTATACCTGCTGTGAGCTGTCAGATGTCACGGTCGGTTTGGGGGCGGTATCAAGTGTACAAGCCGTCAACGCTCCTGACATTGCTGGATCAAAAGCAACAGGAGATCGGGTCGGGGAAAAGTGCACACTGTAAGGGATTTAAATGATATTAAACTTATGACTTCAGTGCGTTCCTTACCTATGTTCTTTAACTGTCTGACTATGGATGGCAGATTCTGAGATTTTTGCAATTCTGACTTGAAAACGATGTAGGACCAATCTTCAAATGTTGCAAACAAGAGCATCGTATCGGAAGATAGATCTGCCGGCGATCGCTCAGTTTTTTTTTTTTTTTCAAATTCCAGGAAAAGCTGAGTCACAACTGTTGGAAAAATATTGTTGATGTAGTCTGTGATATTTATAGTCCAGGGCTAAAGATCTGATAAAAGAAATAGCTGATACATATAATGGATAGTCTTAGCATTGGATTGACTAGCTCATTTTACCAATCAGTCGATCATCTTTCACTAGATAGTCGCGACACTGCTTGGACTAATAAAATGATACAAGAGAAGACAATAGCAATTTTCCAAAATTGATCAGAAATAAAGAGATAGGCTCTCAACAAGTGAAAAAGCATTTGGAATAGATGCTGTTTTCATGTGGCCTTCAAGGGGGATAATCCTGCAGATTCTCTCAAATCTTTTGTTTTACTTATTCTGAATGTGTTGGCTAATTAATACAAATAGCGGTGGCCATAGCAGATGTCGTAAAGTGAACCTATAGACAAATATTTTCTATCACCAGTCGACTTAAGTGGTCTGAGTGACCCAAGCCTTCACACTGAGGTAATATTGACCCTGCACATCCCACTTAATCATGCCATTGATTTAGTAAAAAATAGGTAGGAAAAGAGAGACGCATTTAATAAACAAGCAAAGCAAATTTAAAAAAAAAAAAAAGAATCTTTCACGGTGACTCACAGAGAAAAGCAACAGTGTTGAACACCAGCAACACTCTTAGCTCGTCTATTCCACACAAGCCGCTATACGAGCACATCTAACTATATGAACAGCTGCATCGACTACCCCAGCACCAGTTTCTAAATACGATCCAAAGGATATTCGTATAGCCGCTAACCTGAGGCATCTCCGCCTACCTGCCAGGAGCTATCTGTCAGATATCAGCGTCCATTTGGAGGCAGTATCAAATACACAAACTTCTGAAGTCGCTGGATACGGGACAAAAAAGATATGGAGTCGGGGGAAAATGCAGTCTGCAAGAGATTAAGATAAGATTTAACCTGTAACTGGATGGTGGTCCATTATTTATGTTCTTTACCTCTGTCTGACTCGGTGCCAGATTTTTGAAGGGTTGCAAGTCTAACCAGCAAAGATTCAAACATGGGAGATTAAAAAAAACAACAAAAACAAATGTCGAAGATAGATCTGTCTGGCGTAGCGGTGTTTCTGTTGTTCTGTTCAAATTTGAGAAGAAAGAGCTGAAGACCACACATGAACAAGGGAGACAGCGTAGAACACGAAGAAAGAAAAAATACATTTGCAGCATCATTACTCCGTCCTTCACCTTCTGATACCTCATTAAGCCATGCTCATCTCGCAATCAATCATGAAAGCCATTGTTAAAGTGTCTGGAAGAGGAAAGAATGGTTAACGTCAATACTATGCCATCGCGGCACCAATGCACAGTACAAGCTGTCTCAATCTCTGCAAGGATGAAAAGAATGATACAAGTAGAAATGTTGGTTCAATATACTTTTTCACTCCATTACATCTCGATCCATTTCTTCTGCCTTGAAATTGACTGTGTCAGTTGGCTCTTGAAATCCGAGACCCGGAAGTCTTTTTTTTTTCCTCGTACAAATTAGACTGTGCTTTTGAGAGACTTGAATATCAGATATTGTTCGGAAAACTGAAAACTTGAGGACATCTCAGAATTATGGCGGTTCTGTAGCTCTGGCAGCTGAACGTAGGAGAAGGATTTAGCCAGACATTATAGATAATTGCTTTGGCAAAGAGCACATTACTACTATCTTAGAGTTCCAGGCTAAAGCAACGCAAAGCTTTGGACCAATGGGGGCCTGTCGTGTACAGTGAAAATAAGGATAGGATAGGACCTCAACTGATAGGGATAGGATGAGATAGGATGAGCTGGGATAGTTCTTGCATTCCTCAGGATTAGAGAGATTTAGGCATGATGTTCGAGGCTGATACTATCAGCTCTGTAGCTGTCTAAGTGAAAAATGTTATCCTGACGGGCGCAAAATCTTCTCTATGATGTTGTGAGATTAAAGTGTATTTTAAAATAATTACAAGCGGCTTGTGTAAAGAAGACTTGCCTAATTACAAGGGATTATCTCAGGCGAAATTGCTCCAGAAACTTCTAGTGACATTTTGTAGCACTGCCAGCCTTTGTATAACATGGCCGGATTTATTTTACTGGCAGGTGAAACTAGAATAGTGTTCTGAAATGTACCGTAGCATTTACCGGGAAACGAAAGAGGCTGTATTTAAATGTGTCGACTTCTTGATATTATGTTTTTGTTTGTTTGTTTGTCTGCGTTTTTTTGTTTTTTTTTTTTGTTTTTTGTTTTTGTAACAGACGAGAGAAAAAATGAAGATATGGATAGATTTATATTACATTGGTAAAAATAGTCCGAGTAAGACCATGAACTAGTGAAATCATTACACTCAGAGAGTTTGTTCTTTGTTCTTTGGAATGAAATATACCACCGGCACAAATCTCAAAAGTCTTCAGATTTATAATAATCCCCACATCACTTTTGTACCGACAAAAATAGGATATCACTTCAAATAGCATCGTTTGGAATATTGCTCTAAGACCTGAAACTGTTTGCAGTTTGATTCCAGACCAGATTTAGCATTGAATGAAATTTGCAGGTCCATCAGTATTTTGACGTCTATAGTACAGCACCATAAAGCCGTATGCAGGCAAGAACGACGGTTAAGGCAGCTGTTACAGTGTCCTGTGATTCAGTGCATTCCGGGCAGGACATCCCTGCGAGAGAGACTCAAACCACAGGAACGAACGTTTAAGTAGTTCAACGAGAACTAGAAGGATGAACTAATATCGGTAACTTTGGTCTTTTGAGAAATACCATGGAGTGTGAATCTGGGAAGGAAGTTGTAGCAGTACCGTAGGTACGGTGTCCTTGAGGAGTACACGCTGAGAGACAATTTGGATTCGGTGATTTAATGGAGAAGTTTTAAGTATTGATATCGTTCTTTTGCACAGTTGCTTTCTCAGTGCAGAAAATATGAAACAATAACGGTACCATAGATGTAGACCAAAGACCAGTTGAGGATAGTGTCGGATGTGTATAAAGAAGGTACATGTATGTGGAATCGAACAGTGGAGATTGACTTTCTTTCCATGGTTCTTACAACACGACACGCATCTTTTCTGTTCTGTGTCTTTGTCTCAGTTCGAGAAGGCTGGACAGCAGCTTTTCATAAAAGTCTTTGTCTTTTTTTTCATCCAGAGAATATTCTCAGCTTTTGATTTTGTACATGTTGGTTCTCTGGAGAACAGTTGACATGAAGAGACAGTTTCTGATGTATATTTTTTATTGAACCATTTTCACGAGTGTGCCGCCTTATAAATTCAGGACAAGTGTTGAAATCCCCATCAGAGGCGGTTAGTGACCTCTTTGTCTGTTTCTTGCTCGCGGTTTTGGTGTTTCAGTACCGGGTTCAAGTGAGGCTTTCTGTAAAGTCATGTTGTATGAAGTTATAACAGCTTCCCCGCCCCGGTCAGTATACCAGAAATGTGCAGGCTGCCAAAAAGTGGCAGCCTTGATGGCAGAAAAGAAACTGTTTGGTTTGAGAGATCGGAAGCGGTCATGGTGTTTTCACTGACTTTGAAGCGGTCAGGTATTTCACCTGTCGTTCAAACACACTAAGCAAGACGTGTTTCTTTTGAACTGTCAACCTCAGCACCGGAAGGTACACAACTACAACTGAGGTCTTGATTGCCCACTCTCTCTTTAACCGTCCGTAAATGGAACCTCAGAATTTATTTCCTATTCAAAACGCCTATTATTTCTCTTCCCCCCCCCCCCCCACCTTTCTCCTTTTATCCTTCATCTCTCATGCATCAGAAGAAATACAAATCAATACAAAACAAAGACAAACAGTTAAAAAAAAAAAAACAAATATATCAACACAATGTGAAAAAGAAGAAAAAGCTTAAGGCATTGTGGAATCCCCTCAGATGAAGTGAATAGATTCTAAAAGTTTGGCTTGACACCTCTTTATTCTGTCAACGACCGGCTTTGTCAGCGCTTTTCGAAGCGTTAAGCGCACTGATTCCATATTGGCCGTTGACTGTGACGCCAGTTTGATAGTATCAGGCCGCGGTAAAAAAGTATCCGGTCTCCAACGCTAGGTATCTTTGGTCGCCGACAAAGGACGATCGTTAGACATTTCTTGGAGGACCAATAAATATTTTGTAGTGTTGACACTGTTTTAGAGCTCAGTGTCGCCGTCTCAGCTGGAGAGTGGAGTTGTGAATAGCCAAAGTGAGTGGTGGATTTATGGCTGAACTTGAACTAAAGGTGAGGTCTCTGCTGGCTTCACACTTTGTTTGCCGAGGACAAAAATCAATGGTTAACGACATACCTGAGACCTCGCCATATACATGTGAAACTTTGACAACATTCATTATCGGTATCAATAAGAATTGACGAAAATATGAGGCTCTTTGTTGTTTCTCCTTAACTTTTAAGAGCTTAAAGGGTAAGATCCAAGGAGCTTACAACACACGGAGACACTACTCACTCAGTGAGCGAGCCCGCGAAGCGCCGAAGTAACATGGCGGCTGCTGGCGCCATGCAGGGGTCAAGTCTCCTTAGTTACCACAGACGCGCCCCACTGTTCCATGCAATTTAGGAAGTAAAGTCTGCGGTGATTTGGCCGTTAAACAAAATCTCTGCAAATTTTCTTTCTTAAAGAGACAACCCAGCTTAATT
>JBCAUA010344165.1:0-34278 GCA_038406235.1 Peronia verruculata | reverse complement strand
AATGCATTCCAGATTAAAGGCCCTGCATATGAAAATGCTCGGTCCCCATACTTTTTCTTATGGGAACGAGGAATAGAAAAGTGGTTAAGACTCTTAGATCTCAAATTTCTGGACGGTACATAAGGGCATTATATGATTGAAAACTGACAACTGTCAGCATCGTAGTTTCTAAATGCACTGCATTGATTGTTCAAGCTCCGGCACACCTTAGAAATCATTTCTAATTTAATTTAGAATGAATGGTTTGCTATGTGGATTTCATTTTATTTAAGTTTCATCATTTCTATTTTATTTTAGAATAAATAGTTTGGCTGGGTGTATTTTATTTTTTTTTCATCCCATAGACATTTTGGTCTTGTTTATACATGTACATGTACTTGTTGCAGACTAACAGCTCTATAACTAATTCGTACATACAATAAATGGATACAACATTTTGATATTTTATGACTTCTTTGCCAGTCTTATTTACATGTATATATTGTATGAATATGGTATTTCATTCGCACTGGATACCATTGGATATTTCGCATTCCTGACATTCTTAAGCAACATTGGTAATATAATCCATGAAATTATTTTTTATTTTTTGCTGCATTTTTCACCACTCAACTGCTGTCATGTTTTTTTTTTCATTACTGAAAACGCACTATGTTGACAAGATGTGTCAAAAACCTTGGTAATCTTACAGAAAATTAAACGTCTTCTTATGTCCATGCATACATGTGAAATATTAAAACTTTTCTCTACCATAGGATACCAGAGTACTCACGAGCACATCCAATTGTGCCCAAATTGTACGTTCCAGAATGGAAAACAGATATGCCAAATCGAGTTATTATAACCAAGGTCAGTTATTTTATTCTTGTTATCATAATCCAGCATAATTTCATAAAAAGTATACAGTGCCTTTTGTTAACTCTCATTAACAGAAAGATTTGGGAAATAACCAAAATATATGTGTGTTGTCCAATGTCTAAAATTGCACATTATGAAACAAACAAATGTGGCAATACTCAGTGTTCTCAAGTAATGTGTTTGACTGTGTGAATAAGATTCAAAATCGCTGAAAGACAATACATGTAATTTAATTTATTCCATCTACAGTACTTGGCTAATTTTAGAAGCTTAAATTTTTTCAGGGAGGATCAAGCCATTGTGAGCAACTGCTAGTCGAGACACCTTTTTGAGTCTGGGTCAAAATAAAAAATAATCGAGGGATCTTTTTCGTTCAAAACATCGTTTTGTTGATACAGAATACATTAGAGAGTATGTATGTCCTTCCTAAATTTTCTGTTGTACAGATGCTCTTTTGTTTTTCTTTAAACAGAATGCTGAACTAGGAGGTATCCCCAATTATGAGCATGATGAAAATCTTTTCTTAGAGAAGAGGGAACAAATGCATTACAATGTGGAGAACTGGACCAGGGTTGAGGAGAAAATCACAATTCCTCCTAGGGCAGAACTCCTGAGGCCTGATTTTCACCATGAGACATCAAAATATCAGAGTGAACTTATGATGCGAAGAGATGAGAATGCAGCATAACTGTGTAATTTTACCAGCTGAAACAATACACTTGCAGATGACAGTGTAATAAAGAATCTGAAAACATCCTTAATTTACAATTACTGTAAATAAATGTTATCACATCATTCTTCCTTGTTATTCAACTAATTTGAAGCTAAAATCACATAAAAATGTATTTGAGTAACACGTTTATTTTATAGGTAGCTTCAGAATTTGATATTGTGCTACACTGTGTGAGTTTAGTATATTAAACTATAGATGTAATCACTGGAGATGAACTAACAAAGTAACAAATTATAATTGTGGCAACAACAACAAAAAAAATGTACTGAAAACAGTTATTTTGCCTCTATTCTTGCTTTTAAAATTATGGCCAACCAGTATTATATTATATTTTTATTTTATTTGTAAATAAAATGAAAGAACTTTACAAGTCATAATCACTTTCAACTAGACTCTTTGCTTTGTTCAGTGACTGGTTCAGCGTATGACATGTATGTCAGAAGGGGATCAAGTGATGTAAAATACTTCGAGGTGAGAAAAATGTCAGAATCCTAATGATGCCTTCAGAGCAAAGTTAGATGTTATACAATGTCTATGAGAAGTTCATCATGTTAATGTAGCAACATCAAGCTACCTTTGACCATTCTGCAATGGGGGCCGCCATTTTTGATTTGACCTAATGATAGAATGCATTCATGACTGATGCTGATATCTGGCCACAAGAAAGAGCTTTAAATTTCCTGTTGCGCACTGTTTGTAGATTTTTAAAATATTGATTAGACTGAACGTTATGGCTATTTTCTGATTACTTTCCAGACAGCCCTCGAACATAAAATTAAATGACTACTATGTTACAAAGGGTGGGCATTTAAAACATTATGAAGTGTGTGGAACAAAGTTATAAAAAAAAAATAATAATAATAATAATAATAATAAGAGCTAAGATTAAAGGATGTATCAGATTTATTTTCCACTGGATATCATACAACAAGAAACATCTCATTAACTGCATTTCACAATGTAAAAAGGTACAAATACGTCAACAGTATCACTACAGCGCTGCATACTAAACATGAGAGAACCCAGGAAGACACTATAGAAGGCCTTTGCTCAGCAAACAGCAGCCTATTTTTGTTTCTGCACTAGAGGCACACTATACTATTTTTCTTTAACTCTAGAACTGCGACCCAGCCTAAGGGCTACAACGCCCTGCGGCGCGTCTTGCCGCAATAACTATCGAAAGATCTTGTACTTAGATGCAGCCATACCTATTATGTGACATTTAGGAAAAACTGGGTCCGATAACACCTAACTGTTGTCGACAAACTGAGTAATATCACAGCGATGCGACAGGCATAGTAAGGAAAGGCCCAGACCGTCTAAAGGCAGACTTCGCACTATCAAGTATGGCTTCACCTGTTTGCTAAAGGCGTGCGGCGCAGTTGTAGGCTTAAAACTTAAGGCTTCAAAGTTAGCAGTGATAGATTTACCTACAATTTTTTTTTTCCTGAAACAGCGGTCAGCACAGTAAGAAACATGATAAGGATTTATTTTTTTTACAACAAATGGCTTGAAATTTTACTCTTGACCAAATGTCAGGAAGTTAACTGGACATGTGTACAGAAATACATAGATAAAATATCAAAATTTTCAAACTCTATCTTTAAAGTAAGTGGGTACTTAATATACTGTCTATTAAATGTGTATGGTTATGATATATTTTTTTGACCAAGATTATTTTGTATGCAGTATACTTCACTGCCTCTAATGCCATAGTATACAATGTGATTCTTTTATAATTTTACAGCATTGACATTCATTATATTCCGTTTTGAATTTGCTTGTTTTGCATCACAGTGTCTTAGTTTCCTAATAACTGTCTTACTTTTTTAATATTCCTGTATACAATCCATTTATTAAATTCATTGAGTGACAACAGTAAGAAAAAAAAAATATAACAAATAAAAAATTTGTTATCAGAGAGTGAAGCTCTTTGTTTTGTTTTTTTTTCTGTTTTTTTTTTTTTTTTGATAAGTATATAGGTGGAAAGTGTAGCATAATCTCCAGAAAAGAACATTTATATTTTCACTAATTAGGTGTCCTAACCTATTCTCTCCTGAATTTGTTCAAATCCTGTTAATAGTGGGCAGAAGGAGAGATACAGGTGCATCAGTACAGAACACAGGACCGACCAGTACACTCTCCAATCAGTGGTTCCAATTTAATCCGTGAACTAGTGTATGTCATGCGCTGGAATGAGTCTCTGGACGAAATGAGTATACTGTGTATGCAGTCTCCTTTGGGCCCAAAACCAGCAGTTCTTGTTCAGGTAGTAGATAGTTTGTATTAATATTACTATGAATTCCATTGTCGTCAGGCAGTAGGTTTTAAAAGCATTTCAGACTCCAATTTTGGATTTATCAGTTTTGTTTGGTAAAAAAACCTAGGTCTTATCAGAAATATTGCTGTCTTACTTCCAACAGTTCATGCATAGATAAAAGGCACAGCAGAACAATCTTTCAAGAAATTTCACTTTGAAAATGTCATAAGGATTTTTTTTTTTTTTTTTGGTTGATTTTTTTTTTTTTTGGACTGAAGTGATCATAGAGCCATTAGCCAAAGAAATCTTCCATAAGTGGCTTATATCTATCTGTCAGGCAGACATGGCAGCAAATCTATCATGACTATAGCGGTATTTTGGTGGTCATTGCAGGTTCAGTGTGAAATATGAAAATTCATAAAGTTGTACATTTATTTCAATCCATTTTTAACATGCCCCAAAACAGCAATGTAATTTTCATAGTCCACTCTTTATTCTTTTGCATATTCTAATAAATATTTCTGATGTTAATAGAATGAAATGAAAGCGTAACCTTTGGAGACAGCATTATTTTTGCCATTATGTTTTCATAGCTAAATAAAAGCATAAATTTTGGGGTCAGCACCATTTTTTCCAGTTAATGTTCATAGTGTGCAAATGGCAGCAATTTGGCAACTCGTTAGAGTGGTTTTAATGGTTTCCATTTGTATTTAAATATCAGAATTGGGAATTTTTGCATTATTAATATGAATGTGACCTAATGATTTGATAGATCTTTCTTTTCACCAAAACACACACATATAATATATATATATATATATATATGTCTTTTAATTTCAGGCTGGCAATTATCCATGGATAAGATGTGAAGCTGAAAAATGTTTCAAATCTCACAAGCGAAAAGTAATGCCTTCAATGTTTATTTTATTCTTATAAGCTTATGTTGTAAGATTACATTCAAGCATGGATTATTCAAATTCTAACAATGTTCATGGTTCTGACTTACTTTCCCTATTATCCACATGTTTCTTACCGAGTGTGAACAAACAACACAAGTTTTTCAAAGAGATTTTGCTGTTCTGCCATGCTAAGTAAACCAACATGTGGCCAAATCTAACCATGTACTGCCTTCATTAATTTCATGTGAAGGGAGGGGCGTGGAGGGGGCTGGGGAAGGTGGGTGGGAGAGGGGAGCGGAGGGGAGAGAAAGACAGCAGAGGTTACGTACAAGGGAAGGCTAGAACAGGTAACAAAATCTCGCTTATGCAAAGCCAGTTTGCCCATATTGTCAAAGTTAGGTATTCTTAATATATGTGGTGTGGAGAGCTTTGCTAAAGCCATGATTCTTATCTCTTTTTTTTTTTTTCCCGCTTTCGTGGCAGATCAAATGTAACTCAAATTCTTTGAACATGCTTTTGATTCCCTGATCAGTTTGAATTAGCCGTGCATGACTGTAGATTGAAACTAGTTGTTCCCATTTTGAAAAATAAAGTACACTTTAAAGGTTATGAATATCTTTTGGCAAGATCAAAATCAGTGGAAATTTTTGTATTGAAATGGAACAAAGTATATTCTTCTTCTAAAAAAGCTGAGTGAAAAAGACATCTCACTAAATGACTGAGAATGGCAAGAAATTAACAAAAACATAAAAGTCAAAATTTATGCAGTTTAAGAACATATTTGACATTTCAGTGTCAAGGCTGAGGAAAATTCTTGAAATAGGAAATCTGAACTTTATTTGAAGCTTTTTTTAAAAAAAAAAAAAAACTATCCATTTGAGTATCTGCATATGCAGTGATTCTTGAAAATGAGAAGACTTCTTGACTTAAAAAAAAAAAATAACAAAAGAAAAAAACATTGCATTTGTGTATATGCGTCTTTGTTGTTGTCGGCATGTGTTTTAGAAATTTTTTTTCCAGGAAAATGCATGGGGCCAGACCAACAAAAACTTCACCCCTGGTTTTTTGGACCACCCAGATGCATTTGATCAAGAAGGTTTAAAGAAAGGGTGAGATTACATCTTTTTTTTTTTTTTTTTATACATCTATTTAAGCTGAATATTAACCATGAGACGGTAGACATATAGACCTATTAGACTTAATGGTCATACTGTAGACATATGTAAATGAGTATGGAGGAGGTCCTAAAACTTTGATTGGATTTAGTAACTGAAACTGCCCCATGGGACCAATGGAGTCACAGTTATTACAGGTATGTCTCCTAGGATGGTTTTTTTTTTATGTTATATAGTAATTTCTTGTCTATTCCCTATAAATCTCAAACCAAAAGTGATGACCTTCCTGTTTTGACGATGTGGATAATTTGTTTTGAATTTTATTTTTCTGAGTATTATGTAGTCATCCAAGCAAATGAATGTGAACAGTGTTTTTGAAGTGAAAGTCTTCATGCATTAATAGGTCTTGAAAATAAACATGATTTGGACTTGCTATATTCAAATAAATTTCAAATTATTGGTATATCCACAAGGGATTGGGCTAATGATCAG
Source organism: Peronia verruculata (assembly GCA_038406235.1). NCBI lineage: Eukaryota > Metazoa > Mollusca > Gastropoda > Systellommatophora > Onchidiidae > Peronia > Peronia verruculata. The sequence goes on along the minus strand of JBCAUA010344165.1, from coordinate 27,921 downwards.
CATAGAAAAAAAACTAATTATGGTTATTACACAATTGTGCAGTCATTCCTAGGAGGGTTTTGAGTGCAGCTGGACCATACATTGTTTGGGTGAAAATTCCTAAAGCTCATTTCTTATGTGAAATAAGTTATAAACCGTTTTTTTTTTTTTTTCACTTCACTATGTTCACACCTTTGAGTCATAGAAAATTGGCCTTTGAGTTTCCAAAAAGCATTAAAAGCGACTTGCATTTGTGTAATGGCTGTGGTGACAAAGTGACTATATTCTCACATCTTTTAGCTGCCTTTGAGACTTAAGTATGTGCCTTTGGTTTTACAGATTCAACTGTCCCATGTTGCCTGTACCTGTGCCTAGTCCTGCTGATCGAGCCAGGAGTCCTATAGAGTTAGGCTTTTATGTAGGCAATTATGGACTTCACGGGGATGAGATTCTCAGTCTTGGGATCCGCAATGACAATCCTGATGTACTGGAGGGACTCAAGATCATTGTAAGTCTGTTTGTGCTGTAAACCAGTACAAGAGGTAATCTTGTCTAGTTCATTTAGACAATAGAGCAGAGATTTTCATTTGAATCTCATCAAGCATATTTATAGAATTTACATATATATCAGAAGAAACATGTGAATCTGAAAATTATTTTATTAATGCTGTCAAAACTACTCATAAAAGCTGAAAATAAAGTTACTATCATTTTTTATTTTTTTATTATTATTATTTTTTAAATTTATTCATTGTATAAGCAAAAACTGAAAAACTATTCATCTAGTCATTTACTTAAATGTTGGATTTGTTTTTCAAAACTGTTTTTCTATTTTATGTGTTCAGAGTGTTGACCTAAAATTGTCTTTCTGTCAAATTGCAATTTCTTAGTCCTGTTTTAAACAGGAAAGATATAGACAGCCTGACTCACTCAGTTCATTATTGTCCCTCCCATGCCCTCTATGGTCCTGCCAATTGTGTGAAAATCAACCAGCACTCACCCTCTACTTCCCACAAGCAATGAGAAGTATCAATTGTTATTGAGTGTTACATGTAGAAGCAGATAATACTCCTGATTTGGGCTCTTATTACAGTCGAGTCCGCTTAAATCGAATTTGCTAGGACCATCCTCACGGGTTCAATTTATGAGAGTTTGTCCTCCAGTTTTTTGACAACAGAAACAACTCTCGAGTTAACTACAAGGAAAAAAAAAAAAAGATGAGGAGGCTGCCGCTTTCTCCTTAACATCGCCGAGTGTATTTGGGGGAATACCATACTTTTCATCTATGGCCTTCTTGGACATGGCACTTCAATTTCCTGCAACATTTTCATTTTTGACCCAATGGAAAGAGCCATCTTCTTTCTCTTCAGTGGGTTAGAGGAAGCCATCACATAGATTTAGTCTATAAAATGAAGCTAATCAAGTGCAGGTGAAATTGCACAATGTAAAAACTGACTAGAGCTATACTGCCACGCAACTATACGTAAAGTATTGTAATAGTAAGAGTACCTTACATGTACGTGTTTGACCGTTTCTACCTGTCCTATAACAGTATAAGTCTCTGCGAGGATGTTTGATTATTGATTGGATTGATTGGATCGCTGTTCCATGTGCGCTGCCTCTCCTCCCTCCCCTCCGATCACATAGGCATATAGGTCCACTTGCGGGGCACATTCACAATACATTTACGCAAATTAATTGCCTGATTACCTCTCGCCCCATCCATGACACTGTCTCCTTTGTTTTGCCTATTGGGTGGGAACCACATGGAGAGAACAAAAGCCGATTTCTACCTTTGGGGTGGCGCTGATGGGTTCGATTTAAAAGAAACTCATTGCGATGGCTTCATATTATGCGAGAGGCATTTAATGGGCACAAAGAGGAAAAAAAATGTATTGTTCTGTTTATGTTCGGATTATCAGAGTCGGTTTGGGTGGACTTGTAATTACCTTATCTGCCATTGATCAGCTTGCAGCATCTGTCAGAGAAATTTTGCATATTACTGTGAACATCAGTGTTTAGAACATTGGATCAAATGGAGAAGTGGTGATTTGTAGTGAGCAGCTTTGAATGTGCTTGGCACTTTTCCCTCATATAAGAAACACATGGGTGGCAATTTAATAGCTAACCTTCCAGAACTCAGTATTATCACAAAATGTTGTCAGATTTTGGTAAAAATTTGTCCAATTTGCAATGTCTTGGGTACAATAATGGTACCTTTCACATCAGAGGCTAGAAGTGAAAATTCATAAATGTAAAATATGTTAAGGGAATAAATTGAAAATTATTGTAAACTACATACAGTATTTGTTTATGACAATGATCACATTTTCTATGCCAGGATTAAAAGTGTATTGGGTAAGTTTAACAGTGTATCAACACAATTATCACTATATCATATTAAGAGGGTTAAAGTTAATTTGAGGTTTCAGGGCAAAATGCGACAAACAGCGTTTTTGAAAATTTTGTTATCCTTCTCAATAGTGGGGATGCTGATAGCGTTATATGGTAAGGACTTTACTTTTCAGCAAATGCAACTTATCCTTCCCAAAAGTCTTCAGAAAATTTAATGATAATTACTAACTACTGTAGAACAAATTGTCATTTTCTTCTAAATGGCAATTTTGGATATGTCTCATTTTGCCCGGAAAGCCCTAATTTTCTTATTGATTCCTTCCTCTTTTAAGGGTGACCCCAATGTTCCAGCAGGGTATGCAAGCATCACCATCTTCTTGAACAAACCAATTGCTCCATCTGAGGCAGAGCAGGAATCCATACTTCACTTATTAGAAGCTGATGAGGAAAGGACGGAGGAAAGCTTTGAAGCTCTTCGGAACTCCTCGAACAACAATCCTAATATGCAGCAGCCATTCGCCATCCCTGGAGATTGTTTCGGTCGAGGACAAGATGCCCCAAATACATGTCAAGGAAGGTAAGTAGGGATATCTTACTGTTTTGGGTTTTTTTTTAAACTCTAAAAGTGCAGGGATGTTGGCAAACTGCACTAATAAGTTATGTCACTTTGCAGCATTTGTCATGGTTTAAGGACTCGACATACCCCATTCTTGCTTGAAATGTTGATTCTGGAAACTTGATTAGTTTCATCGGAGTTACTTTGACTCCAACTGAATACATGTAACCTGTTGAGACCTATAGGTTTGAACTGGTGTGCTCTATGGTTTGGTGTAAGACTCTTGCTAGTGAGAACAGTGGCATATGGTGGAGTCTGACACTGAACCTTGTTGTTCTTCTTAAGCCTTTCAATCCTTCTTGGCTTCAGAAGTTGTCAATTTTGGCTAAGAATTTTTGTGGGTAGAAATTTAGAATTTGGGAATTTTGTCCGGACAGCTGCACTCAGGCTTACTCTTCCACCAATTTTGAACTGCCAAGGGTTCTTTAACATGCGTAACGTACATACAGGGCCCCTGAAATATATTCACCCTTATCTGAGAAGGCTAGACATCGAGCTTCCCTACCGTTGAATCACTGAAGAAAATGCGGGTTTTCGATCTTCGTGTCCTGTCATCTCCCGATGCAGAAGTTGCGAGTCGATCCCGGCCGTTCCAAGAGCAGACGCCATACCCATTGAGCCACTGCGTCCCAATGTGGAACTTCCTTTTTATCTAAAATAGGGTTTGCCAAATTGTCAATTTGTCAGTTGCTTCTAATTTTTGTTTTTGTTTCAGATACCTTGGCTTCGGAAGGATAGCTGGCCATTTTTATACAGATCCCAGCACCTGCCATTGTCATTTGATCAAATTCAGCAATGTGTCATTTGGGATTCTCTGGTTAGACCTTAGTTCTTTCAGCCTGTTTAAGAAAGTGGAAGAAGATTTTTCTCTGTGCAAAAGTTCCATTGCATAATGTCCTTCACAGCTTTATAGCTTTTCTGAAATCTTTATCTGATGTGGTAGCCATTTAGAGAAGGCATGCTGCAAACATGGATAGCAGCATGGCATATTGAATTCATTCATTTTCCAAGACACCAAATTTTACACATATAATTTACAGATTTTTACCTACATCTAGACTGAAATGATACACTTTTTACCTTACACTTGCCTGAAGAGGGGCTTCTAAAAATGTTTTTGCTTTACTTAAATTTGCCATTGAAATAAATGTTTGATTTTGGTGCATGGCAAATTTCATCATGCTCCCTATTATATATATCACCTTCTATTTTGACTTGGAAGAGAAAAAACCTGATTATAAACTGATTGATGTAGAAATATGTTGTACTTTGATGTGGTGCCAATGATAGGCATTTTGAGATTATAGTCTATCATGCACAGGACAGGACTACTGAGGAAGTGACAAATGCAATTATTTCATCTTACCTTTGCCATTCCCAGGAATTCTATGTATATACAATATTTATTCTGTTGTCTGTTTCCATGGTAAAGTGTGTGATTTTATCACTCTGGGAGTGAAATGAATTTTTGCAGCTCTTGACTGTATTTTGTTCTAGAAATGTTACAGTATTCAGAACCATGAGTTTGATATGACTTATACATTTCTGTGGTTACAGTCATTTCATTGAAAGGGTATAGAGATAAGCCACTTATTTGTGTGGAGTCATTGGACTATATTTATATGTACAAAATTCATTTGCTTTGTAAAAGTCAACAGTAAATGATTATTGTGGCTGGAGAATTCTACAGGTCTAACTTAGATTCTGTAATTTCTACTGGAGAGTGAAAAAAGGTAAAAATCAAGAGGTTCTTATATGCATTTTGGAGCTGGGAATCAGCACAGATACTAAACATGTCTTTATTAGATAATATCCAGAGTCTATTTTAACAACTGTTTTCATTAGTAGCATAAATGGAAGTAATTTGTTGAGATACTAAAATTCCAGTGCTTTTAAGCCTAATGGTTAACTTAAGTTATGAAAGTAAATTATAAACATTTAAATTGCTAACTGAATGAAATAATGCAATGAGCTATGCTCAACTAGCCGTGCCAGATGACAGCTGACGGCTCAGCCAGTGTGAGTCAAACATGTGAATGCTCTATTCAGTTTACTCAGGGATATTTAGTGGACATGATCATACTGTGAATATGTCAGTCTCGCTGATAGCTATTATAGAATGTGCTATGTGAAGTCAGTCCTACTTCAAGTAAAAAAAAACAAACACACACACACATATACACACACACACACCATAATGCAGAATTATCTGTTTAAAAACCTGTAACAACAAAATACTGTACATTTGAAAATTCATTCATGTGAATGCATAAGAAAAACATGTAATATGTTTCTGCTGAGCCTTTGTAAAAATGAGCAGTGTGATCAATAGATAGAAAATTAATCAATTCTGGGGTCTTGGCAATCATTTCATGTCTCATGAGTTTGTTGTTTTCTTTTTTGGTTTTTTAAATGTAGAAAAAAAAAAATGTGGTAGTTTTCATGTCAAACTTTCACTCTTATCAAAAAATGACATTTGGGAAAGTATACAACAAAAGAGTCACAATGTTGAGTCAAATTTCAAATTTTAGCACTGTTGGAATTTAAGAGCTTGTTGTTTATGAGCCCTCTAAGTTATAAAGTTATAAAAATAACTACAAATAGTAGTTGAATTTAGATCATCTGAATTGCTTGTTTGCTTGAAAATTTTAAAATATTTAAGAATATTCTTTGTAATTTAACTATGACTATAAGAACCTTTTCACAACCCTGGTTGAAATACAGATCTTCACAATGCTCTGGTAAACCAAAAATATGCCATTAATGTTGATTATCACCACTGATTACATGATCATTTCATAAACAATGTCTTAAAATTGAGAGAACTTTACACTGGCAACTAATCAAATACATGTACACCACAAAAAGGAAGAAAAAAAAACAAAACAATATAAGGAACTTGACAGAGTAAACTGATATCACTAACCAATGATCATATTATCATTATTGTCAAAATGTGTACCTGATGCTTGAGATTGTAAAATTTAAAAAATTTCATATCACCTTTGTGAATGATGTTAGGTCTGTGTGGGCAAGATACACATGTATTCACTATTACCTTTTTTTTTTTTTCTCTAAATTTTATCTGACTTTTTTTGATAAATTCAATTGTAAATGACATCTAGAACTATCCATTTTTCTTTCTGTTTATGATAACTAAGCATGGTTTTATAAGAGATTCATATGTGTACTTACTAAATGTAGGTTTTAGCAATATACTTGTGAATAAGTTTGTTTGATACTTTATGCCTCTTTATGCCTTTCAGCTATCTGCAGACATCTGCCTTGCTCTGTTTGTTTCTGTTTTTTTGTTTGTTTGTTTTGTTTTTTTACTAAAGGTTATGAATCAAAGGTGAGATGGTCTCAGGAATTTCTGTATCCATGTATACATGTTTTATAAAAAAAATGGTCTTAAGAGGTGTAATGGAACAGTCAGTTGTAGTAGACAGTGTAAAGCAGATCAGTGAAAGTTATTACATGAACCATGAAGCCTAACTGAGGTTCGCTGTCCAACCAAACATTCTGTGCTATTGTTGAGGTCAGTCCATGATACATGTTTAAGCCTTTCTGAAAGATTCTCTTGAACAGCTGACTGGACTAAGCAAATCCATTTTGAGATATATGTAGCTCACTTTATTTGAAACTAGGAAAAGCAGGAAACAAAATTGCATGGAGATATAACAATTACATGTATAAAAGTCTCCTTCAGGTACTTGAATTTCTTTTGTTTTATTATCAGGATGTCTTTCCTTAAAGAAATTTAGAGCTTCGTGTCAATCTATCTTTAATTCCATCTGTGTTATTTAAGAGGCCTTTCAATTTCAGTGTGGATTTGAAGTATGCCCAAGCTGAGATAAATGCACGATTAAGAGTTGACATATCAATGCTCAATTCACAATTTTTCTGTCTCCTCATTTCTCAGTTCTCAGAAACTCATGCTTTGATGGTTTCTTTCTGTATGTAATATAGAGCATACATAATACACATAATCATAAAATGTGGTTTGCATAGTACAGGCACATTTTCAACCTAAATTAGGGAACATGGTTATGTTGAGCATAATTTATTGATGCCCTGAACGCTGGTTTTCTAAAATGTGGAGATAGAACACATGTGAACTGAGGTGGCAATATGTTATAGCTGTAACATAACTTGAATCTGGAATCTATCATAGTTTGCAGAGGCAAAGAGATCAGTTTAGCCTCTTTTCTCGCTTTGAACAGCCCTCAAAACATGCCTCACCATCACTTTCAATTTATACCTTATACGGTATGTTTGTTCCTTGTTATGCAAATCACGTTTTTTCTGGGATATACAATACGAACTTTAATTCAGCTTTTTCACTTAATGTAATGTGATAAAACAATGTGTTTACTGTATAGATTATTGTATTTTTGTATGACATATGTATATTGATAACTTATTCACTGTAATATATGGATGCAATATTGCTCTAAAGCAAATTACATGTATTAATATGCTGCACTTTGTGTGATTTGTCATTATTTATCTCACTCAAATTGACAGATATCATAAATAAACAAATAAAAAATGCAAGATTTTTATCACTTTGATGTATAAATTAGCCAGTTTCCACACAAAATGCTTGCACTGATTTATGTAGTGAGTGAAAATGTTTAGTGGAATAGCTTTTTGAACATGCATTTATCGGGTGTAACATTTTATGATGTTATATTTTATGATTCCCACAATAAATTCAGCTTGAGATTCTTGATCGCTATACTGGTTTTATAGCTAAATCAGTAAAACTGCCTCAGATTTTGTTTTTCACTAAATTTTCATTGTTCCTCTGTTTTGATTTCATTCTCTGATCTACATGATTGCAACCACATTTTATCTGAAGATTACTGACATGAATTTAAGTTGGATCTCAAAAGGCAGGAATATGATTTTTATACCCAATTTCTCTCATACAACACAAAAAAGTACATCATTATTAACACTTTATTTTTTTGATAACAATTCTAATTTGATTCCATCTCCAAGTCCATGTATTTGAATAATTAAAAGAAAATGGACAAGAAAAAAAGATCATCATCATCATCATGGGTGGAAGAAAAAGAAAATCTGAAATTCTTCAGGTGCTCAATTTATATACATGTACAATACAAAGATCCTCTGCAGTGTGTCAATCATATGTGGCTACATGTGCAAAATAATTTCACAATGAACAAATACACACTCACAGTATGATTTTTCATTTTTTATAGATACCAGACCCATCCCATTCTTTCATTTCCATCAAGAATTCATGATTCATGCTCACATTTTATCCATTTCAAACATGAAACTCACTCATATCACTTACTCTCAAGGTCCATATTCTCTTTAGCTTTTTCAGTTTTCTTTTCCATTTTGTTTCACAAAAGCAAGATCACTTTCTGATATCTTGTTCTCCCTGTATGTCTCTCTCTCTCTCTCATTCACATGGAAATTCAATATTTAACACTTGTTATTATTCGTCCCCACCTGTTCACAGTTCATTTGCTTCCTGTTGTACAAGTACTATAACTCATCACTCAAAGACAGAACATTTCCCATGTCTAATGTTTACATAATAAATAACTGTACACTGACACTGGTGTATTCACAAAACACATTATATAACAAGACCAAGCCTGCAGGTAGACAGCACATAAATATTTTTTTTTCTCAGAAAATACATAGGCCTACAATTTTAACATAAATACCTACCTTGGTATGAAATAAGTGTATTGTCTATGATATTGGCATAAGTCAAATACAGCTGAGCATGAAAAACTCCACTTTCCTGGGGACTGAAAAATGTGTTAAGATTTCTGTAATTCGAGATTTTCGCGCAGCCTATTTTACTAAGGAATAAAATTACTGTTAATGGGACATAACCATGACGACACTAATGTGGTCAGATCATAGCAGTATTCTAGGAATAAATGCCTCTAGGTTCATCTTTATGATATCATCCATTGTCTTTCGGACAGTGTGTTCACCGCCACATCGCTGCGTGTGCATCACGCCATGAAAGCTAGAGTTATTTCTTGCAACACAGACTGTTTGTAGCTTAGTACGCCATCCCGTTCAATTATACCACCCGCTCTTGGTGATTCATCTTCAATGAGGCCCAAATTTAGACCTGCACAATATATTCTCTATCCCCACCTCTCCCGCATGATTTCCCATATTATCAACAGGTTGAGACAAGCAAGGCCAGACAAAAAATGGGTCTAATTAGACATTATCCTGTTTGCGATTAGGTAGATAATATAAATCCGCTCAAGAAATCCATGTCGAGAGTTTGAGAAATGCATGTTAACAAAACAATGAAAACATAGGACTTTAAATGGGACTGAAAATGGTGATCAACATTTCCATGAATTCAAGATTTCTGTGTTCCACTTTTCTGTGCTTGACTGTACATGCTGAAATGCAGCTCATGTGTCAAGGCTTTCCTGGGTATGGGAGCTATTAGTGTTATATTTTTTTTTTAAAAGCACCAACAAAAGTATAAAATTCTTTAGAATCACAACAGCATAATTATTAAATAACTCGTGCGTTAATTTGTTTTTTAACCATCTCAGAAGTGCTGAAAATTACATTTCATTATTGTAGCATGCAAACATGTTACAGCTTTTACTATTATCACTTAGACATGGCCAGAGAGGTTTGGCATGACTCCCAGCACTGAATAGTAACACAAGAGTTCAGAAAAAAACTGACAGTGACAGGATTTCCTACAGGATGCTCAGCCAAGAAGTGAGGCAAACGTGCAGCGTTCACAGTCTCTCAACTGGGCAAGGTAAGATAAGAAGTCAAATGTTCTTAGCATTAGACTTTGGCTGAACTCATTTTGACACATCAAGCTGGGTAGAAATGGGCAAATTTATGCTATGCCATTAGTTGGTACTGTCAATTTACTGTGTCAATCTTACACTCCAAAATATCTGGGTCCAAGTTGATGCCCAGATTCACGGGTCAAGGTCATGATTTTAAAAACCACTTATTACCACTTCTCTCGCTTGTAAATAATCCTGTGGCTCTGAAGAAGATCTGTTCTTGAAGTCCATGATCACCATGGAAAACAATAATTTCATAAAATACTGATAAATTATCGGCAATCAAGCACATCAATAGAAGCACAATGAAGGACCAAGAGCTATTGTGTACAAGACTTTGCCTCTTTTCTGATCTCAGTTGAAATTGTGGCAAGGTGAAGGTCATGGGTTTCGACCCGAACTATATCAGTCCTTTTCCTATGGAATTATTGACACTACTCACTACTATTATTTGGAGGGCATCTAGGTTCAAGTGGCTATGAGTCTGTCATTCATAACAAAGAGTTTCCATCATAAACTTCCTACCCACCGTAACAGGGTCAAGTTAGTAAGTGAGACAAACTTTCTTGGGTCGATGGAATTTCCTGAAATATTAATGAACTTTATTGATAACATGCAAAGAAATTTCCAACTTTAAAAGATATGTACATGTACTACTGCTTCTTTGAGATAAATATCATCACAAACATTCAGAATACGATTGATACACTTCTCTCACAAACTTATTAGGTGGTCCCCTCTCTTGAAGGCTTGTAAGATTCTGGGAATGAAAACAAAGAACAAAACTGATATCAAGGATAAAATCCTTCAGCTTTCATACACCGACCAGTCATGTAATGTACAGACATGTAACTAGCAGAACCACTGAAATACATGTAACATTAAAAATATAAGATATAAGGCACCTGATTTTAATTGACAGGAGATGAAGGATAAAAAATAAAATAAACTCAATGTTGCAACGATATACATCACATGCTCAGCCTGAAGTTGTTATTACTAATATTACTGTTAATAATAGTAATAGTGATGATAAAGACAGTGAATGGTCTTTTTCACACAGCTCCTGTGGATTCCTTCAGACTCGAGATACTCAATGGATAGATTTATTTACTACAGGTTACACTTTCTGATAAGGAGATCTCTAGGAATGGAATATCTGTGCTGATGTATGAAGGCTATTTATGGTTGACAATCTTAAACAATCAAGTTCAGCCTAGCACTCAATTAAACTTTGTTCCCTCATGTGGGATCTCAGGCCACAATCTGATGTTTACAGGACTGGTGATCACATATATACATGTAATAAAATGTACTAGAAATTCAATAGAGCACTCCACAGAATTTATTTTGGTCCTCACTGCTACATGCTTATCCACTAGACTGTTTTGCCTTTCATTTTCATAAGCTTTTGTTCCTTGTGAATAGCTTGCCTCCACATTTAATTCAGTTCTGTTTGTGGACATGATTTTCCCTGGAAGGATTTTTTCAAAGTGTCTCTGTGTTGATGCAGCTGTGCACAAAATTACCATTTCAAACAGCACGATCAAATGATTGTAACTAATTTCAGACATCAAATCTGGTGTAAAAATTCCAGTCCAGGCTCATATATTAGATCATGAAATCTAATATCCTATGAATACAAGTGGCAGCTGTGTGGGGCTGAAATCCACAGACTTAAGGCAAATCAAGCAGTAAATATTATCTATGCTAATGGAAACAGAATAGAACAGTCAAATCAAGGATCCTGCTGAAAATTTGAATGAACCAACAGAAGAATATCACTACCACATCAAGACTCAATGTCTAGTACATGTATAAATAGAAGAGAAAAGTTTCAAGAAAAGGAGACAATTAATCACTGCACATAGAAGAATCAAATTAACAAATCAACTCTAATGAAATCCCTGAATCCATATCTGGACAAGACGAAGCAAGATGAAACAGTTATGTCTAGAGCCACAAAGTCCCATTAATCACACTGTCTCACAACTTCAAGCTTTCTCCTTTTTTTTTTTTTTCCTCCTCATTTTGGTAGCATATATAAAATTTTTCTTGTGTTCATAAGAGGATATTTTAAAAATGATGAGACTTAATTGCAATCAAGCTTTGCAGATTTATTATCTGTGCTTTTAATTTTAAAAAAAATTGAATTTGATTAATTAAGACGACTAAAATTATGAATTATTCATATAAAATTTTCTCTTTAATTAAATACCATTTCAAATTCTGGTTCACCCACTGCTTTTAAATTGCCTCTGTCACAGTTGCCAGAAAACGTTTAATAAAAAGACAATGACAATTCCTTCTTGAATCAAGAATCAAACTCAGTTTCTGATTAGTATTCAAAAGGCTTCTCAGATGCATCCCTTCACCATAAGATAATAAAATTATGATAAAAACTGAATTTAAAAAAAAAAAAAAGAAAGATCAAACACACTTCATTCTCTTTACATTAATAAAAGCTGGTCTAAAAATTCTGATCATTAACACATTGACTAAATTCACATGAATGGAACTGCTCATCATTTATAAGTATAAAGGCACCAATCTGTCAACACAAGCACATCAAAACAAACCTTAATGATGAGAATGAACATGCATGAGGATTGTGCTCAGTAATGTGCTTAGTACACTTTGTATTAAAATGACATAAATCAGTATTGGTCACTGATCAGGGCTAGAGGTTCAAATGCATGGATCTAAAACGATCGTGGTCTCTTAACTAGTACATACAGTGTCCTTGGGGTACTGCAGGAGAGACTTCCATGCCAGCCCTCTCCATTTTTGTCTGTTGTGTGTAAAAACATACTTGTATAAACATAAATTACTTATTGACTTTCTTTCTAGAACACATAGATGGCAGAAAAATCTGTGAATCTGATTTTAAGAAACAAAACAAAAAAAAAACAAAAAAAATGTACTTAAGCATAATTTTGAATAACCTTTATTAGCAAAAAGAAATGGGAAGGAGAAAGCAGATGCTCATTCATCTGCTCCCGCATCCCAAATTTGGAAAAAAAAAACAAACTCTGCACAGATTTACATCACAAGAAAATAAACATTCAACAAATAATATGTCACAGGAAGATGATGTAATTTCTTTTTCTTTCTATCTTTTACAGGTCCTGTAATCCTGTTGTTAGACATCATGACAGTATTCAGTATGATTGTCTTGATAGCCTCCTAGGTTTGGATCATGGCAAAGCTGGTGGAAACACTCTCTCAGGTTCCCAATCCAGTTCTTTTAATAGTCCTCATCCTCTTATAAGTGAGAGCAAAAAAAAAACTTTCTGAAGGTCAATTACTCTGCGTCTTTTTTTTTTTTTCAGTTCCTTTCATTAAAAACTTATTTACTTCGTCTTTTCGATTTTTTTTTTTTCAGTTTGCCTTACTGCTGTAATACTCAAATTTAATTTAGTGCTATGCTTTTGAAACAAACTTCCATTAAAAAAAAACATCATATCTCTTGAGGAAAAAAAAAAAAAAAAGGGTAAATTATCTTCTACTTTGGCAACTGGGAGGTAGTGAAGACACATGCTAACATATAACATTCAAATATTACATATATCTACGTACAATGTACCTGAAAATCTTTCTAATTTCACTTTGGCTCTGAGAAACCATCATGTAATATCATAAGACTGATAGTACAGTATTACATACTTGTATGAATGTATACTTTTCCTGTGTGGTGAGCAAAATTAACAGCTTTTGTAAGGGTTAATTTTCTGATTTCTCTTTAAAAAATATTGCATGCAATAAATATGCTGATTTATATATACACATATACAAAAGGATTATATCTGATTATACACTACATGGCTAATAAGCAATATTGTTATAGTAATGTGTCTTTGCTGGGCTGAACATTTATGAGTATGGTCCATAAGTAATTTTTTGTTTCCTTTTAAATCTAAAAGAATACTTCAATAATAGAACAACGATGTCAATGAGAGGTTTGTTGGCCTCTTTTTTTTAACACTTTGAGTTGTTCCATTTTCTTGGCTAGCTCCTTTATCAAACTAATCTTGACTAGCACTAATGATATTGCTTAACACTCCCACCTTTGACTCTATTTATCTAAACAGATGATTGAAGCGTTCTATATTCTGCATTGGTATCATAGTGACAAATCGGCTATCCTCCCCTGCTCCTATACCGTTAACAAAGAAACACCAATTTTCAGTGTTATCGATTCAAATAATAATTAAAATCATAGGCAAACCCAAGATCTTCTTTCATAATAATTAATTGAATATGGTACATCCTAATAAGGTCAGATAATTTACATATTGTTCAATCAGATAACATATGTAGCTCAGTACTTTAAAATTTTTCAGTCAGTTTACAACAAAACAAAAATAAAAATGACATATTCTACACATAGTTCAGACATTCAGGCAATTATGACAAAATGGAAGAGAACATGGATCTAATTGATAACTGTATATATTCACTTTTTTACAATAAGAGGAATTACTGAAATGGAACAATCCGTCATTGTACTTTGAAGTACATGTACTCAACATTAACTTTGGTTATGGCTTCAATTTGAATGAAAGACAATAACAATCACAAAAATGCTGCCAATGAAAACAAAAACTTGCCATTTTTTAAAAACCCACCCAAATAATTGTTTTCCTTTTTATCTGTACTTAATTACTATCCACCTGTTATCTACTCAAAACAGAAATTGAGTTGTTACAGGAAAACAAAAAATAGCACAGACTTTTGCTTTCTGCAAATAAACTACTTGACACAAATATTGCACTATGACATTTCTAAAAGTCCCTTAATTCTCTCAATAAATGAGGGCAAAGTTCAGGCACTAACCATAGTTTAATATACCACTTAAGCTCAGAATGTCAATCTGATACACACTTTTCCACCTGTGATTAGATTCTGAGCTGTCTGTTCTCAGGCTGTGCATTAGTCCTGTTTTCAGCTTCGGTGAAATAATCAGGAATGGTAGAGTAAAAACAGTGATCAATTACGCCAAAGCAAAGAGGAATACCTGACACACAAATGATACTGAATGACACATGGTGTAACACATGTCATTATGTTTGATTTAAAGTGTGAGCTAAATCACAAGTTTTAATTGCAGTACATAAAAAAGCCAAGTACTATTTGTATGCCATCCACCATACTTGCTGCTGTAAACTGTCTCCTGTAGAACTAATCACAGTATACTTAAATTTTGCAGTTTTTACCAGGACCAGTTTTTGCCATCTGGTATGTTTCTGTGTTTACATCAATGTTTGTGTGATTACACATGCGTAATTTTCCTTGTTTCATTTTCTAAGAGATGTCACACATAGAGTACTGTGCTTTTTTTGTGTGTGAATTTTTTCCTTTAAAATCATTTTCCAAGATAAGAAAAATAACCAGACCCGCAGAAAATGGGTTTTTCACTATTACTTTTTGGTTTACAATGAAACCAATAGAAGAAGCTTAAGGTAATAATATTTTTTAATTTTTTCATGTTGACATTAAAACCTGAAATGCAGCAGACAACAAACACCTACAAATAGAAAGGGATTCTACCAAAAATTTGTTGACAATTTTCATTATGTTTCTTTCGTAAATCTGAATGACAGGCTTATTCATTCACTGAAAAACACTTTTCATTCCACTTTTTTTTTTCCTGCTTTCCAGTTTCAAAGTTTTCCATGTCAGTTCAAGTTTTGGGCATTTTCATGTTTCTCAAGAATTCTTTCTGTGTAACTTTAATAAAATTTCAAAATAACAGCTCATTTGAACCCAAGACATTGTGTTAGAATCTATCAGTGATGCGTCTTCCCAAAGTAACTGAAATTCTTACTTCATTTCCTATATTTCTGTTGACAATTGTCTTTTTTCTCTCACTGTGCGTAACACGGCAAAAACTAGTAACACTAGGACATAATTTTATAAAAAAAAAAGGCTCCTTAATCAATGAAAGTGATCATCTCAACAGGCCAATAACTTTGAGCGTCTTGCCAGTCTGCTTACCCATGACCTTGACATGAATTCATACAAAACCTAAAAATTAAAGTAATTATGACTAGGGCAAACCTGATCCAATATTCAACAATATATATAAGTTATAACAAAAATAAAAAAAAACCCACACAACTCAAAGCTCAAAACTACAAATCTCACAAAACAAAACTTCAACACAAAGAGACAAGAAAATTGGTTCATAATAGCTGCAACCAAATTTCAAGATGTGGCATTGAGAATGAAAGACTTCTGAGAAAGAATGAAGAACATTGCCAATCTCAATTTTTGCATATATTAATGCAAATGAATGACATTATTACTAGCATTAGCATTCATAAAGTGCCTATGCCCCTACAGTATACAAGCTCAAAGTGCTCTATAATCTATTATTATCCCCAACAGACCAGTGGAGACACTCACAGATGTTATCAGTTTCCTGGGATGTCTACAAGGCAGCTACCTGACAGGTGCTCTAAATCTAAACGCTGGGTACTCATTTAAACCTGTGTCCAGTCAGGAAAATGAGTAAATTGTCTTTTCCAAGGACAAAATGTTGTGACCTGTCAGGATTAAAACCCGCAACTTTAGATTCCCAGTTTGACAGCCCAATCATTAGGCCACATACATTACATAACAGACATGTCACAAAATATAAGTGAGAGGGAATTAGTGAGTATACTGTATGAGTTATGCTGATGTCAGCTGAGGTCATAGATAATTAGATGTTGGAAGTCATATATATTCTGTATTGCTTATTCTGTGATCTAGGAAAATGGAATGATAACCAACATAATATATAGTTTTCATTCAAATTTGTAGATACTCATTGTTGCGTTTTTAATCTTATACCTGGATGAGTCTACTTTTAACCAAAAAACACACAACATGTAGGGCCTTTTTCCCTGAAAATAATAATATAGTTTTTACATGAAAACCAAACCAAAAGAGAAGAAATTATGCTACTTTCACAGCAAAGATGAATGGCAAGACCCACATCCTGTCTTTTAGACAACCTAGTTGATGGTAAAACAATAATATAAATGTAACAAATATACTTCTGTCTAGATCATGACACAGTTTCTTCTGTACTTGACTTGCTGCCTATGTTATCACTGTGCTCCATGGTTGATTTCTGGTCATCAGGATTGGAAGAGTGCGAATCATTGCTATCACCTGGAGTATTGGTACTGTTGCTTTCATACTGATTTTCAGAAGCAGCGGCACTTTCTGATTTCGATTCACCATTTGCAACTGCACCCTCACCCTGTGTCGTTGTTTCTTCTTTCTCTCCTTTTTGTCTACTCTCTTTCTCTACACTATCTTCCAACCGCTGCACTAACTTTGATGTCCTCTTGACTCTTGCCTCATCATCATTTTCATAATCCTCATCATCGTCATCATCTCCCAACTCATCTATCGAGCAGGCACTGATGTTATAATCTTTCATATCCACTGTGTCCAGGTCCCTTGTCACTGCAAAGTTTGGTCCATCTTCTTCTTCTTTTGTAGGGGACATATGGGGGAGATAGTCATCCTCAATGTAGGCCTCTCCTGACACCTCCAATGAACCTGTCAATTTCAAATAATACAGTATTTGATTTTGATATCCATCAAATTATTTATGCCTGGGGTGATAATGAGATTCCTACCTTCCATGTTTGCTCATTGAAGTAATTATTTTATTTGATCCAGTTCAAGTATTTTATAAAACTAAAGATAATTCAAATTGGTGATGACGTTATATCTCCTAGAGACCAAGTGCAATAAACTGATCACTTTTGTTACTCTGCACAGATAGTGGTTAAATGGTAAGTGCTTGCTTTCCAGAAAAAAATGACATGAACCTATAGTTAATGAAAAAGAACAAGAACTGCTAGCCTAGAGGCTTATTGTCTCCCCATGTGAAAATAATGTTTGCTTGAAGAAAAAGATATGAAATAATGACCTATTCAGCGAATTCACCACCTGAAAATCCAGGAACAATGAATGGCTAATTTGTAGTCTTAATTCTTTATATGACAATAATATTACTGTAAATTTGAAGCAAATTGTTGCCACCATGATGAAATCAACCATGTGCCGAGACAACAGATTTACAGGAGAGCAAATATAACAAAATATTCTACGACAAATTTTGACCAAATCCTGGATAAAATGATATATTTTTCTTTTTCTACACTTGCTTGAAGGAGCTCCAAAAATATTTAGTTTCAGTTATATATGACTCTGAAACAAACTGGTGGAAATAGCTCATGTTGATGTATAGCCGATTTCATAATGCCGTGAATTATGAACAAGATATGAAAACTGCAATGCTTCTAATCACTAGTTCATTCTTGTAATCAACATTCTCAGAAAACGCAGACTAATATGCTTAGTTTAAAATATCTCCTTCGGATGGTCAAGAGATGAAACAGACTGTTGTGTTTATACCTGGTTCATGATCTGTTTCCTCTGTGTCGCTCAGAAAGGAATCCAATGCTTGCTTATCCTGTTCCAACTCAATCTGACTTAAACTGGACACTTTGGGGAAATCTGTTGGCATGCCTGTTTTTCAGAAAAAAAAAAGAGAAAGAGAAAACAACAGAATTCTAAACTATACTTGTTTGGAATTTGCCACAAGCAACAATGACGCAGAAGGCTAAAGCAGGGCTGACCCCATACTTAGTTAACATCAAGTATGAAATGCAGAGAGCCTCCAAGTGCTACAGAATCCATAAGCTTTTTTTTTTCTTCTGTTAATCTCATCATGTTTATTTTTTTTATTTATTTTGTGTTAATCCATGTATAAATTATTTTCTCCTCTTTGTAAAACTGATCATCATAATCTGATTTTTTTTTGTTTTCAGAGTTTTCAGGACTTCTAAAATTTGTAATCTATATAAAATTACTTACGGCTCGTATGTCCATGTGTTTTATAATAATCTACATCTTCCTGAAATGCTGATGTGAAGGCCTCTGCTCTCTCTTTCAAATTTACTTTCTTGGCATGTTCTAACTCTGCCATCTTCTTTGCGTGGCTGTGGGCAAGCTCGACTGAGATGTTGAGGAGACAGAAAACAGGGATGACTTAATACATGACAATAAAAAGGAAACAAAGGAGACACCAGAGAGAAATAAAAGGGTAAAAGTTAAAGCCAACCACTAAAAACCACAGCAAACAACAATAGATAAAACAAAATATAGCTGTCAATAAAATGTAACAACTCTCTCTTAAAACTTAGGTCTCTTCAGACTTATCTGCAACAACTCAGATTTCACAAAATTTTAAGATGAAGTAGATCAATAGCAAGCAAATAATTCTCTTTACCCACATTTATTTGCTAGAAATTAAGAATACTGACATGATGTTATGAATACATTTTTGTTTGTTTCATTTTACCTTTCACTCTTTCTACTTCTGCATCCTTGTGGACTTTGTACGCTGCTAGCCTCTTCTGCTCCTCGTCATATCTGTTCTTCATTTCTTGTTCTTCACACAGGTTTTCTAACATGTCCAAACCTTTCTCTGCCACTAGAAAGTCTTGCCGCAGTGCCTCTGTAATGGACATCACAAATTCTCAACCTTGTCCTAAAAAGATTTTCACTACAATCTGACCTTGTACAATAGTTTTTTTTGTTTTTTTTTCCAGAAGTGCATATATACATGTATTTGTAAACTTGCTTCAGATGTAGCCATGTAACTATATCAAAAACATCTTCTTTAACTTGGACAGTTTTTATAATTAATTTTCAGCACCTCTAATTACTGATGACCACTTAATTCTTAACTCCGGAGAAATGCTCACAGTGTTGCTGAGAAATTCCATAAATGACAATAAATTTAACTTCATTAAATTTACCTTCACTTTGATGTATAACATGTATATGTCACACTAATACATAATATTATATCACAGTTGAAACAGTACTACCCCTGAGGTTAAAAGCAAAGAACAAAATTTCCTCAAAATGATGTAAAAACAAATCCGGAGTTAAAGAGTTAATATGAAAATATTCCAGTCTCTTCCAGTAAAGTGTATGGAAAATAAGTAAAAAAAAAAAAAAAAGAAAAAAAACAAAAGAATTTTAAGAAAACAAGTGCATATTTGCATTAAAATTAAAGGTAACATTAGGATTTCATGGTTATGTAATAATCATCTATGGAAACTCATTGTCTATTCATGCTCGAAAATAAATTATAAATGAGAATATATAATGTCCAGCAAGACAGGAATGTAACAGATGAAGTGGTCTATAGGAAGATTCAGGAAGATATAGGACTTCCTAAAAATCTCCAAACTGTAGTAAGAAACAAAAACTGAAATAGTACATGCACTGCAAAAAGCCATCTTATAAAGCAGAGTCAGAGGTGTCCACAAGACAAGGAAAACAACAAAAAAAAAAAAAAAAACGAGGGAAAGATGGCATCAGAGAATGGACAATGATGAGATTTACCAATTCCTCAATTTGCAGTGGAGGACATTATATGAATTGGAGGGCATTGTTACATTCTCTTTATGCTTTCAGCCTGATGGGAGTGGTTATCTTGGTAATTGGAGGTGCTGGTGGCCTAATCTCTAAAGAAGTCAGGAGATTGATGAAATGAAGGAGAAGATTGAAATTCTAGTGTCTAATTCAACTGTGGGTATCTTGTATTGATAAGAAACATAATTTCTAAAGATATTTTCCTCTGTTGTGACCCACCTAACTGAGTGTGTATCTGTTCCAAGGAAGTCAAAATTGTGGGGATTGTTTTGACTTCAGTTTCAAACTGTGCCACAGATTCCGATCGCTTGTCCCATAGTTTAAATAGAGGGCCCAGGACGGCACTCACCTCCTGAAATGAGTATACAGTTTAATTGTCCATGATAACATATAATCAGTATAGAAATCAATCTAGTTTGTTAACTTTCTCAACATTATTCAGCATGCACATATAATACATACCTATAAAAAATGTTTTTACACTTATAAGCTATTTTTGTAAACACAGACATTGAATGTCATTTCTAGATTGATATGGACTTGGGCGACTAACAGACAAGGCCTTCTATGCTTCCCAGGACTGAGAATGTTTGTAAGTGTCTCTATTGGGACTGTCAGGATAAAATTAGATTGGAAAATGCTTAGAATCCTGTGCAGATGGGGATAAACACCACATAGGTGTTCTCTATTAGTTTGTTACTTTATGACTTAATTACATCAATCTAAATTATGGACCATTGTCACAAAAAAGATAAAATATTGTGATATTTACCGCAGCTTTCTTTGCTGATTCCTTTGTGTCTGTCTGAATAGCAGACCATTGCTGCTGATAGCTGGGGAAAAATTTTGATGAAATTTATTTGGCAAACATTCTCTTTTCTTTCACAGTTTGTACTGGAGAAAAGACAGACCAGGAGAAAACTATAATCCCAGCTTGAAATAACATACTGCTAGACAAGACTGCAGAATTTTTATTAAAGGGGTAGGGCAACATCATCTTGTGGTATTGTTTCTTTTTGTTTTTGCCTCAGATGAAATGCTACGGTTATTGTAAACCCACTGACACACAAATTAGAAGCTGATGGCTTCCTAATTTGAGATTTTAACAGACATAGAGATGAGATCGATCGGACCACTTGATTCTCCATATTTGACTGTAAACCGGAGGTGACGTCAGAGGCTTCCGGAAGGCACACTAGCAGGAGACTTGAGCGGACCTATTCAGTATGTAAACAATGGTGTATTTGGCTGAGAACTGTCGGTCACAGGATAGTCGAGCGTTTTTAGGGGCTCCTCGTTGCGCTATGATAACTCTCACAATGTCACTTGAACTTGAGGTCTATCATCTCAGTTTGAAATTATTGCCAGAATAAGTATGAGCAGCACAATAGACACTCCATAGATCCATGGAAGACTATGGCGTCACACATTAATGGAGTAGAGAGGTGGCAAAAAGAAGCGCAGAACCACAAGCCGTCTTATTTTGTAAAATAAACACATTAACAGCGATTTTTGGCAAAAATAACACCGGTAACATGGTTTTGGCTACTAGAAGTTTATTATTTTTCATAAATAGCATAAGTTGTCGGTGACGTTGCACTACCCCTTTAAGGTCAAGTTAGTCCTATTTTTTCACCACCTGTTCAATAAGAAAACTTATATGACATCAAAAAAGCTTCGGATAGCAACAAAAAAAAAAAAAAAAGAAATGTTGTCCCTTGTTGTCCCATTTCAGAGGGAGCTTAAATTTAACTTAATTACTTAAGATGGGGTGAATTAAAGGCAGGCACATAAGCTTGTGTAAAGTAACACTGACCAAAAGAAAAAGAACAATCATGTCAAGCATAGTCAAGTTATCAGTCATATGTCAGTCACATCAGTTCAGCAAACATTGTTTTCAATGATAGTGGTGCAAATTGGATTTGTTTTATATAGCTAAAATAATATGGCACATTGATTGTTGTGAATATGAACTGAGCATGCAAGATCTAGGAATAGTTTTGATGATCAGAAAATGTAAGTATGACTGAGAAATCAATGAGGAATCTTAATTTAATAAATTAGATGAATTGCTTACTCAAGTTACTGGCCAATTTACAAATTGCAATGGACAGAATTCTTGAATTTATTGGCTAGGTAAACGGTAGAAATTTCACTCATTTCTATTAATATCTGTTCATAACTGATTATGGTGAGGATTTGTTTGTTGGAGATTTTCAGACAAGCCGTTGCTTCAACGTGCTTGACTGAGGTAGGGAAACAAAAATGAAGTTTTTTTGACAATGTAAAAACTTAAAAAATGCTGTACATAACTCAATGCTAATACTTGAAAGTTAAATATAAACAAGAAGCTTGAAAAAAATGCCAGAAACCCACTAGGCCACATGTTTATGGGAGCTTTGGCATATTAAGCTTTCTTCTGTGCCTGGTTTACTGTAACAGTACTGCTGATGTGTCAATGAAAACCCAAACTCAAATTCAAACTTAAACGCATGCTCAGTTATATAGTTAGGGGCCTATGATACTTGACAACAATCTCAACATCACATGTGATGTATTAAACAAGCAACAAAGTTACAGATATATAGTATATCTGTCTTTCAATTTTACTCATGCAAATCTATGTCAATTTCTTCAACTATGACAAGCTCTTTGAGCACATAACATTAATAGCATATTGTTTTCTGGAGACCAATACCGTCATTTTCACTTCAATGATGAACAAGTCTCACTGCAAAGACTAAAAAATCATTAGCCACACAAATGAACGTATTCCAATGTTGGTCACATGACTGAGGGATTTTCACTCACGTACTGATTTGTGTTTATGCTCTGCACAAGCAGACAGCTCAAGATGAATGAATGAATGATGAGCATTCAGATATATGTCAATCAAATAAACAAACCCATCTGTGAGCGATGATCCCGCAGTCCCACCTTGAAATACCTCATTATATCTAACTCTAGTGATGCAGTACCATCCCTATAACAATGATTCTGCTGAATGTAACCCTATGTCCAATTCTTAATACTTAAGAAAAGTTATCTCAGTCTACATAGATTCAAAAACAAGCATACTTACTGATATAACAAGTCTGCTCCAGCATCTAAACTGATATCACGTGAATGCAGATTGCGTATTTGTTCATGTCGAGACTGACTATCAAGTGAAGTCAGAGCACGCAATCTGCAGATCAATGCAAATTAATGAGATTACAAAGATGACTCTGGATTGACAAGACACTAAATGTTCCCATGCACAATTTTATAATGTCAGTGTTCTCATATTAGACAAATTGCAACTTAATGAAACAATTTTCTATATTAATATGTGACATGAAGTCAATATTCCTCTCCTTTCCTCTTTTTTTTTTTAAGAAAAAAAATTAGCAAGTACTTTGGTCAGCTGTATTTCTAAATGGAAGTGGCCAGAATCATCAACTGGGTTTCTTACTCTCAAGGTCTAAAATCCCCAACGAGGCATTTTAGTCTTGTAAGCTATGATCCATGACTGGGCGATGCAGTATCTGAATTGAATATGCATCAATTTTTGGATACTGTGAAGCTTTTTAAAAACATCATGATAGATTCAGAATAGTGTGTATAACAATCAAATGAAATGGCAAAATCTGGGATTATAGCTTCAGAGACTAAAATACCCAATTCAGGATTGGAGCATTCCCTAAAAACGTTCAAGTTTTCACCTCACCGTGAGGATTTCATCAGTATGCACTGCCAACAAGCCTCTCATTGTGTAATTTTGAGAAAGTGAGCTTCTATTTAAATCCATTTTTATTTTTCACATGGGAATGCAACAATCCTAAAAAATAGTAATATGTTTACCTCTTTCAAAATCAGGAAATAAAATAATGTAAAAATAATGATTATCTTTTATATTAAAATTATACGGCATTTATCATTTTATGTAACGCCTCACCCTCAGAGGGTTGGAAGTGCTTTAGCAAGATGTTTAACAGCCACACACAATATATGCCTCAAGTAAACAGGAGTAACAACATATGTACATATTCATGGTATACAGACATCATGTGAGACATGCTCACATACATAATCATGCAATACAATTCGAATTTATACTTAAGTTTGTTGACATGACTGACAACCATCTCCCGGGAAAAGCTGGAAAACAGTACTCAGACAGACACTTGTAGAACAAGTATCACAGACTCCTTTTGTTCAGGTCACTTGCATATTTAAAGCTGGGCATTAGAACTCAATACAATGCATATTCAGAGTTACATCTAACTCTAACAACTGGTAGATCTAGGAAATTAGTTTCTCCTTCGTTGAAAAGAAAAAGAATCTCTATTGACAGTGACATTATTTGATCACAAATGACACACATAACATATGATAATCGGAGTCTTATTCTGCACCCGAGTTTTGGGTGTAGAATGCCATCAGGCTATTTTACACCCGAGTCGCACATGTGCAGTAGACAATGTGGGTTAGATGTACCATGCGATAGGCCTATTAAATTGTGTCCATGGTTGGAGACGCATGAATTGGTGGATGAAAGAGTGAGTGAGTGAGCAATCGACAAAATGGCACAAGGTCCAGCTCTATGGTACTGTATTTGATCAAGTAAGCCAAAGTGATTTTACTTTGACACTGGATGTCACTTCATGTACTGTTACAAATAATCGCTTACTGTTTCCTATTAGTTTAATGTTTCTGTCTTGCAAAAATTTGTCACTATGCTTTGAATTACAGATCGCTATTTAACTTGGGCGAGCCCCATAAAACAAAAACCACACTTCTTGTGGCAATAACAATCCCTCAAACACAAAACAAGAAGGGGGGATGTTGAGGACAAGAAAGGCCAATTTTATGCTCATTTCCCCCAATACTTTAGTTTTAGTTATGTAATTGTTATTAGTTTTTAAGAAGCAGACAAGGAGAGGAGAGGGGTGCAAAACTGAGCATTTTGACAGCTTGAGTTTTCAAGCACTATTACCTGCAGTGGCAGTATAACAGAGCAAAAGTCTCAGAGGTTTAGGTTTAGGATAAAAATCATAAACCTACCTTATAGGTGGTATCTTTCCTATCAATCTCCTTTATTTAAAAAGACATAATTAAATAAATAAAAATAGGAAGTGGCTGCTGTGCATCATCATAATTTTAAGTTTGAAATCATAAACATTAAAGGGCACTTTGGTGATGAAAGTTATAAATAGTAATGAAGAAAAGAGTCGATGGATGACAGTGACGGACTTCAATGTCTATTGTTCATAAGAACCAAAGAACACTCAGTCAGACAAGTGAAATCATGTTGGCAGCAGAAAGCACTGTGTATTATATTGTGGAATAGAATTGTACTTCCTGGGGAGAATACAGATATATATCCCAAAGAGATTTTAAAACACGATTAAAGTCTTCATGGCAACATCAATCATCAAAGACCAGTGCCTTTTTAATTCTATTAGTCTCCCATCCCTATCTTTCAGCTTTTCTTAAAAAAAAATGAAAACAAATGCAATATACACCCCTACTGATTACCACAGTATTCGACTTTTTGATGGGCAGTTCTCTTTTGGTAACTTAATTTATTTAAGGAAATTAATTGAGTGGATCAATCTCTACATCCGGCCAAACAACTGAGTCTCGGGTACGGGACATTAATCTCTACAATCAGATCTAGTCTGGAAATTGGATGCAGAGTTTTCTATAAATCTATTAAACCTAGACCCCAAAACTCTAAAATTAACTTGATTAAAAATACAGATCTGAAATGTGAGTGAATAATAAAAAAGTATTTATAATCACTATCCCAGTTCACCCGAGTTTCAGGTGCAGAATGTTGTACGGCCAACTAACACCCGAGTTTCGGGTGCGGAATGCTGTACTGTCAACTAGCACCTTTGTTTCAGGTGCAGAATAATGCCTCCTATAATAATTGTCTGACTCTGCAGACAGAACTGTCATGCCTGGCTTTATGAAAGACTTTCAGACTTGATGGCTAGATATAGATCTAGATCTAGATACTGGATCTGATCACTCTCGCTCTAGATCTGACACTTTGTCAAAAAGTCTCAAAGAGGAAGGGAGAAAACGAAAACATTGGATCTAATATGTTTACCCATCAACTATGTCTTGCTGTGCATTCTGGAATGTCCCCTTGAGCTTTTTGAAAACACTCATTTTCTAAACACTTGTTAAGGACACTACTGTAGACAAGAGATTCTATCCTAATTTTACAGTTCGTCTATGCTGTTTTCGAGCATCTACCATCTTGTTAATCACATGACATTGAGCATGTGACCAAAGAGAAGAGATTAAAATCGAAAGTAGGAACCAACAAACAAATTAATGCAATTATTTCGCAATATAGTCCAACTAATGAATTGACTTCACTTTTCCTTATCTTGACAATAATAGTATTCCGTACATATTTATGTTTATGTGAACAGTAAATATTTATGGCAATGCATTCTTCATATAGAGTTATTTTCCAGGATGCTGAGAATTTCACAGACTGTTCATTGTTGTAGTCTGCGACTTCCGGGAGTGATAGGGCGCATCACATTACTCTTATTTTGCTGCCGACAGATTCACTGGTGATAGATCTATCATTTATTAGAGCCAGATTCTGATACATCAGCTGGTCTAGATATAGATCTACAGTTCGATGGTTGTGAGTGAATTCATTCCCCTTCGCTAAATTTGCTAAATGACGATGTGTACTGAATCATTTGGGAACGTGTACATACAGAATCTAGACATTTTTTTTTTTTTTTATCTAGACTACATCTAGTCTAGAGATCTAACGTTTAGCCTTAGCTGTGCCCTTCTCCAGTCAGTGTAGCCTATGGGCTATGTCAGCACTAGATCTAGATCTAGATCTAAATCTAGATAATGACAAGATTTTTAGACCTAGATCTAGACCTTCACTTAGATCTTCAACCCATCTAGATTGAGATCTAGAACAGA
Source organism: Peronia verruculata (assembly GCA_038406235.1). NCBI lineage: Eukaryota > Metazoa > Mollusca > Gastropoda > Systellommatophora > Onchidiidae > Peronia > Peronia verruculata. The sequence goes on along the minus strand of JBCAUA010344165.1, from coordinate 732 downwards.
TTTACTGCAAAACTGTCAACAAACAACAATGGGTGATCATTGTGCATAGTCCTGTTACTTCCCTTTACCAGACAAAAGAGGGATTGAACAAACAGTGTAATTGTAAAGAGGAAAAAATCTATTTTGGGTCCTTCGCCTTAAACATATGCCATGAAAAATTCCAGAAAAATTATGATGTGAAGAGAATGCTTTCTTCTTATTGTCATGATTGTATCAAATTTATTGGCGACCAGTCTTTTGAATGACAAGAAGTAAAGGAATTTTTTTCCCTCTCATTACATATCTACACTGCTTGCAAAACAAATCATTTGTCAGGCAAAGGGAAGTAATAGGGCTGGTCAAAATGATCTCCCCTATGTCCCTTTTTTTTTGGTAGGGGAGATAATCTCCCATTAGTTATCCTACATGTTTAGATTTGGATAAGGCAGCTGGAGAATGTCTGGATTTGTCTAGATTTAGATGTAAATTATTATGGAATTGAATGGGAGATCATTCTGCAGATTATCTGCCCTTTCCAAAAGAGGGATTTGTTTAAAGGGAGATCATTTTTACCAGCCCTATTACGGGGGAGGCAATGGCTCAGTCGATATGACATCTGCTCATGGAGTGATCGGGATCGACTCGTGGGTTTTGCATCAGGGGATGACGGGACATAAAGATCGAAAACCCGCATTTTTTCAGTGACTCAACGGTCCCCTGGCTTCCTGTGGGTAGGGAAGCCTGACGTCTAGC
>JBCAUA010344054.1:0-18843 GCA_038406235.1 Peronia verruculata | reverse complement strand
ATCCAGATGTGTGTCTGTGCGTGTATTTCTGATACTATTTTTATGGAGTAGATCTACTCCAGAGGCAAACGAAAAAGCCAACAGAAAAAAAAAAAAAGAACACGGGCGAAATGGGAAAAAGGAGTAAGTGAAAAAAGTTAAAAGGGCCTGAATTTTAAAAAAAAAGATCAAAGAATTTGTTTTGCTATGCTTGACTGACACATGGATATAATTAATGTGTGAACCTTCCATTGGATTAACTAATGTATCCACAAATGGTTTTTTTGTTGTTGTTGTTGTTTTGTTTTTCAAGTGTGACGCTCCTCTGTTCACGTGTAATGGCAAGCTTTTTCTCCTTTGCCGTAATCTCCATGCGAGGTCATCGGGCTTCCTGACCAGTTATATACCGGTCTTTTTCATTTGTCACGGTTGTGAACTAACGCCTGGACCACCGCAAAACGTTTGCTTTTGTCCATTCCTAAATGTTATTGGTCCATCTTTTCTCTTATTTCCCGTTTCAATCTATTGTTCGCTGTAGTACGTTTTAACAACGCTTCTTACTGATCTCGAGATATGGCCGTAGCTGTCTTTCTGTCACTGTTGAGAGAGGATAAATGTGTACACAGCGAAAACTCTGTTCTTCGGCAAATATAATGTTCCTTTAGGGTCAGCCTTCAGATTATGAACGTTACATTGTGGATTTTGGTTTCATTTTGTTCAAAACGTCCCAAATAAAATGCTGAAATGAGCTGCCACACAACCTTTAACCCATAGTACTAGTAAACACGTCTTTCACATTTTTCCCCTTCCAGTTTTACGTTCGTAGGATTTGACTCGATCTCGTAGCACCCGCGTCACTTGTCATGTATTCATTTCATGTTGATCTCTGTCAGCACAAGAGTGGGCGTCACTTATGTAAAGGGTGAAGAAGTGTTTTGCTGGTGTGCAAGTCGGATGAAAGGATTGGGAGATGGATCATATTTAAACTATTCAGTTAAGCACAGACGCTCCAGTTCGTTGGACATGACTTACAGCCATTTGAAATGTCATCATTTCGACATCAGTTAACCGAAACGTCTGGAACATAAGTACAGAGGTTGACAACAGGCAGATATCTCAAACGGCGATGAAGGTGTTGCAAATTTAATGGCCAAGAGGCAAATGACTCAACTTATGGTGATTAAGATGGTGCATCTTTAACTGCCAACAGGCAAATATTTCAAACTTGGCAATTAATAAGGTGCATTTTTAAGTGCCAGTAGGCAAATACCTAGAATTATGAAAAAGGCCGGCGTTGCTCAAAGACCCCGCACATTATACTGTGCATAGAATTCTGAGATTAAGCAAAATTAACTTTATTTATCCTCAAAGGAAACGTCCATTCACGGTTGAAGAGACGCAGTATATCATGTGAAACACATTTACATCACAGGCAGACAAATATATCACTCAGAGCATTAGAACAAGGCAAACTCAAGGAACAACGCCTGAAGCTACCGATAAGCTACTGCTGCTGGTAATGAATTCTTGTAGGACTCACCGTTAGTTCTCACATGTACGACGTCTATATAGCGTAATATTAAATGGCAAAATACTCATTGCAAATTGTCCTGTAGGCCTGAATTTCACTGCTTGAACAGCTGAAGCAGAATAACTACCAATAAAGAAACACTGGCACTCCATTCATTTCTTCTTCCAACACGTTTAGAGTTAAAGATTTCAGAAATTAATCTACACGTTGAAGTAATTCTCTTAAGTGAACTTGGCGTTAAAAAAATGATAATAATAAATTTTCGAATGGTGAGAATGGCTGGTGTAGATCTCTCCCAACACAGTGGTGAAAGCCTTCTTGTTCGGCTTTCCAATGCAACATCCTTCTCCTTTCTAGTCTGTCTTTGATGTGCATTTCTTGCCAAACACTCTATTGACATTTTGGTGGCTGTTCACACTGAAAGTTGAACTTCCCACAGAGCGAAGCTTGCTTTATAGATTAGATTTTGTGTGGCGGGTAGGCATCAGTCCAGCCATAACTTGACCCAAAGAGCAAGGTGGAATTATTAGAAGGCAGTGTAGAAATTTAACCCTTTCATCGTCACCGCACCGTCCTCTGTGTTGTCTTCTTCATGTTAAGCCTAACGAGTCCATAAAAGTGCTGGGTAGCAGAGTTTCAATGATAGCATTGATATATAATAATAATGTTTTAGACAAGACATCCTAAATGTGTAAAGATGATATAGTAACAGGACAATGTCTGTGTGCTGTTTGGTAAGAAATTTCAGTGGGTTTGGTGAACGAGCCTTTTACCAGATGGACTCCTTGACATTTAAAGCCGGTGTTGAAAGATAAGCATCTAGGACATTAATAGTTTCAAGAAAATGTGTACCCGAGCATTCTTCCATCAACCCATCGAAAATTTTCTAGAAGTTTTCGAATCACATGTGATTGCTCTTCCAACAGTCTGAATCCGTCCTTATTCCTTCACTAAACCCTTATTTTTCCCAGTTCTCTCTCACTCTCTGTCCACCCCTCCTACCCTCTTTCTGTCTCTCGCTCTCTCTTTCTCTTACGTGGGACAAAGGAAAAATCAGCTCAATAGACTTACTAAAACATAGAGGGCACGAGTTTTAGACAAACAACGGTGCCAGTCGCTCTACCATTCTGGTTGGTAAGTAAAAATTGTTTGGGAAGGCAAATTCAATGGTGTATTTGGAACGACGGCCTTTTTTTTTTTTTTTTAATTTGTGTATAGTGTTTTTTCAAGGCAAGATCAAGCAAAAAGAATCACAGACAGATCTGAGGTCAGCTTCTATCGGTGACGTCACTGAGTCTAGCCAAATGAGAATCCACGAAGTCAGCAAAGCTAGTGAAGATCAGAGCAAAGTAGAGAATAATGACCGTATGAGAGGCCAACACCGCATCCAGTGATACCGACAAACAACAGATGATAATGATTATTATAACTTTCAGATGGAAAAAGAAACGGGGGAGGGTGATTTTTTTTTTTTTTTATTTACATTATTTTACTTTATTTTAGTTTTTTATGTATTTATTTATTTCTTTGTTCATTTACGTATTTTTTTATTATTTATCTATTTTGGTGGGTGAGCAAAATATTCGATTTTCCAGTTTTTGTTGTCTTTCAAAAGTTCCAAGTTTTCTGAACATAGAAATGGCGAGATAAGGTTGATACGTTCATGTTAAGGTGTTGTAAGAATGGTCATTCATAGGTTTATCGGCCAAGCTGTGATGCAGGCTTTGGTTCAGTAGGGACTCTATATGCACAAACAGTACGTGTGCAAGGACTCATTTGCCTTATCATATTTTAGCATTAAGATCTCTACATAGTGGTCACTCTCTTCCAAAAACTGGTTATTGTGAAGGCGAAGCTTAACTGTCGTAGATCGCAGAGAGAGGAAGGTCCAAGGTTTAATAACGAAATTGTCTGCTTTATATGTGAGATTGCGAGGTTTACGGAAATTTCTTTTGAGAGCACTCGTTTCAAGAGTGTCTTTTCATCCATCAGTTTTACACCATTTCACAGCTCCTCCAAGAAGACAACGCCTACATTTTCTATGCTAACTTTCAAGTGGCTTTCTGGTCTATGGGTCTGTTAAAAGTTCGACTGGGTGTAGGTTATAGAAAAATAGAAAAATAGAAAAAGAAAAAGAAACGTTGATTATGGTATGTGGTGAACTGAGGTGACAGCCTCGTTGAACTGGCAAATTATTTTAACACGTTGCTGTGCAGTCTAAAACAGAATTTGTAAAGATGAATTTCATAAGTTCTGTAGTGCTTCTGTGAAAAAAAAAAGAAAAGAAAAACACGTCGCCTCTGACTGAGTGTTGAAAAGAATCATTCAGTCAGATCGAGTTTCGGTGCAACCGGACCAATGCAAAAAATCATCACTATTTATCCACTATGTTTGCAGTTTTTCAATCCTGAACAAACTGATTATCTGGGCTTTAAGTGCCCACCCGGTTTGGTGAGAATGATTTTTGTGGGTAGAAATCTGTACAGTTTGCCTGGAGACTTGCTGTTAACCTGATTTTAACTGCCACAGATTTGAAAACGCTAGATAAAGATGCACAAAATGTACACGCCTTCATTCGAGAAGGCTAGACATCGGATTTCCCTTCCTAAGAAACCAGTTGACCGTTGAGTCACTGAAGAAAATTAATCAGATTATAAACTTTCCCATTCCCCTGGAGGAATCGAACACAAGACGTTTTCGCTGGGGAGCACACGTCTAATCCTTCGGCGACGGCACTTTCAATTCTGCACAGTTCACCTACGAAATCTGGCTGTGGGCAGAGAGTTCAGTTTTCACTTTCGTTAACCTACAGTAATGTTAACATTAAATTTCGCGAGAAAACGTTTTCATTCTGAGAATTCTGAGAAATACTTCGAAAGGTTAAAAGATCTATTGGCACTTTTTAGAGGCATTGGTTTTTGCTCAATATTAAAATGCACTGCCACAGGCTCTATCTTTTAGAAAGGAGGACACAGTAGTCGAGCGGTTTGACCCTTCTCGAAGATAGTATTAAACATGTCGCGGGTTCGACTTCCATTGGGGACGAAGAAGATTACAATCTGCCTGCTTTTTCTCAATGACGTAACGATTCCCTGGCCTGTCGGATAGAGCAGCTCGACGTTTAGCCTTCTCGTTTAGCCATGTCCCATGGTTACGTCAAGATCATTAAGAATCCTTGGCAGTTAAAAATCAAGACCTGCTGGACACTTACAGCCGAGACAATCCTGCTTTCCTAGGACTGAGAAGCTGCACACATGATTTAAAAAAAAAAAAACATCTATTAGATAGACAGGAAACTTGGGGCCCAGTGGCTCTGTGGTTTGGTGTCTGCCTCAGGGTGAAAACAACTCACGTCGGTGAGGTTGCGGGTTCCCTCATCGGGGGATGGAAAGACACGAAGGTCGAAAGACATGCTTTTTTTTTTTCGGTGACTCAACGGCCCCCTGGCTTCCTCTGGGTAGGGAAGCCCGACGTCTAGCCTTCGCGCTCAAGGGCAAAGCTATTTGGGAGGTCCCGTGTGTATGTTACCCACGTTTTAAAGAACCCTTGACAGTCGAAAATCATGGAAGAGTAGGTTGCATGCCACTGTCCGGGCAAAATTTCTTAATTCCAAATTTCTACTCCCAAAAAATTCTCAGCAAAAACAGACAAAAAGCTGAGATGATCCTACGTTCTCAGGATTGAAAACTTAAAAAAAAAAAAAAGACAGGAAACTATGGCAGGGAAGTCAGACGTCTGCATCTCCATAACAGCATGAAAACTGGATTCGAACTCTAATGTAGAATAGGAAGGATTAGACACTGCATTTTTGTTTTGTTTTGTTTTGTTTTTCCCAGTGAGAGTGGTTCCTTGGTTTCATAGGGAGGGTGCCCCATGTATAGTCTTCTCAAATAAGGGCAACTAAATTTTCTGAAGACCCGTGTCTATGATAGACACCTTATAAAAGAACGATGTTAACAATGGATGAAGAGTAGCAGAGGTGCAGCTGTCCAGGCTAAATTTCTCCCACTTTATACCTATAATAATTTTGCCTCACCAAATTGGACATACAGCTGAAGTCAAAATAATCCTTCAATCTTAGGCTGTATACACACCTTTAAAAAAATATGGCTCCTAATATGTTTGTGGAATTTGTTAAAAGATAAATCTAAATCTCATTATATTTGCCAAATATAACACAAGTCAACTGAAAAAAAAACATAAATAAAAGCTCTATCATGTTATGAAATATTTTTTTTATTGATTGAATTTGTAATGAACCAACTGCTGAAAAAAAAGTAGTTATTAGTTATTAAGAAAAAAATAATTTGAAATACATGAAAATTAAATCACAGGAAAAAATGAAGGATGTCGCTGTCAGTGAAGCTTGAGAGTATATAAAAAAAAAGTGAAATGTAAAAGTCAGAGAAGAAAACCAAATTAACGGAAGAAAAATTATCACCGTACAAAAAAAAAAAAAATTACATTTGAATATTGGCATACATACCGGATACAAAAAAGCCAATTAGGTAAAAAGGAACTCAGACTGACTTATATAAAGCAAAAACAATTAGAAAAAAAAAAAAAGACATAATAGAGAAGAAGCGAAGTATAATTGGTTGCTCAAAAATTAAACCGAATGAAATTGTTAAAAATTACATAAAAACTTGACATTATTTGATATTGAAAAAGCACCATTATTCATTTGCAAGTTCCCGCTGCAGAAACTGATGACTGACGGAATAAACATTGTACATACATGCTTAGGTAGTTTCTACGACATATATTAATTTGTTAATTTCTATCACATTTTCAGACTCAATAAATTTTTGTTCAAGCTCTAAAGATCACAGATGTACTACCGAATGTTGTCCAATAAAATCCTGAGTGTCATCTAGATTAATTTCAACTTATGTACAGACAGACAACAACGGTTCATTATCTAGAGGTTGGTATGTTGTTTTTGTCTCATGCTAAATACCAGTTCTTTTACCTGTATTACAAAATGTGTATGGACATGTCAGCTGGAAATAAGAGCATCTTAAAATAAAAATGCACATTAGCCACAAAAGCACAAATTAAGAGACATCTCTGAAAGTACACAGCAAATGCTTTCAAACAACAGAAAGTTTACTTTTTTTTTATGTATGTGTTAATTAACCATGACACTGATCTGACTTCCTTTCAGGTGTCTTGTTTTGTTGGTACAAAAAAAAAAAAACAGAATGTTGAAATTTTGTGTTTTATTTCTCTTGTATTATCTTACAACATTCACTTTCTCAAAGATGCTGAATAGATCATCCAGGATAATGTTCCGGCTTTCAGATCTTCACTAATAACTTAAATTCTAGAGTAGAAACAAGAGATTAATGGTGAAAGGTTTCATCTATTGTCCTGGTGCCACAACATAGAAATCATGTCACTGGCAAGCAAGATCAATCTTCTTCTCATTCACCCAATATTCCTTGTCAGAAAATATGGCAATCAAATTGTGACAGTAACATGTAGAGCATAGTATAAAAATGATCTGTAAATGAGTCATAGTAAACCATTCTCATTAACAAGAATGGCATCTAATTCCAGAACAAAAAAGCAATGATGAATGAAAATCGATTTTGTCAATATATATATGAACACATGGGGATTTCTAGCTGACTCCTGAAGCAAAGGAATATTTATTCTTCTCTATTCTGATTCTATAAATACATATACACATTCAAATCATCACTAACAGCATGGTTATTATCAGGATTATTACATTATAGCCAAATCTCTGATAAATTATGTTAAGAGTCCCTTATAAAAAAGCCTGAGATGTTCATCTTTTCAGTAATTTAATTGACCGTTCATCACCATAATGGGTGGATTGCACCTGAAGCATGTCAGAAAATATTCACTGAAAAGCTTGTGTTTGTTTCTACCTGAACAACCTGAAGCTCCACGTATTCTTTGACTGTCCAATTTCTCAGCTTTCTCTCAATGTTCTTGTTTATAAACCATATTATATATTATAGATTTTTTGTTCTGTCACATAAGGATATGGGAGGGATTTGCCACAATTAGTGGCTGCAATGAACTCAGTTACCTGAACAATGGGGAGAAAAAGTGTGGATATCACTGTGCTTAATACTGGAGTCACGAACAAATGAATTGCGGTTGAACACAAAGAATGTATGTTCTTTGAACTGAAATCAAGACTGTAGATCACTTGTCTGAGTTTATCTATCGACAGTTTAAGAAGGTATCAAGGTCTAAAATCACAGTGACAACAAAGTAAATGTGAAGTATCTGACGAAGAAGAAATAACTTGAGATGATTTTTATCTAGATCTAAAGCTTCAGCTCCAGAACTGTATGAAGACTTTACTTCATGACAATGAGATCATCACAGAGGAGTTTGTAAAACAGCAGTTGAGCTGAAAGCTGCGTTTAGATGCATCAGCTCCTGTTTATTCATCTTTTCATATTACCTAAATTAAATGAGTTTCAGACCATCAGTTTCCATCACTAAATCATGACTCCATCTCAGAACCTACAAGTCAACAACATGAAATAATGATCATGTAGGTGTTCGTGTCTATCTCATGTATTCTCATGTATAACTTTATCAACTTCATCAACATAGCAGATAGAAACATGGGGCGTTACCATGCAAATCACCCATTCAAAAGGTCTATGAACAACGGCATAACAATTGTGTGATGTACGACTGAAAGAACGGCAATCTGAAAACTCTGTCTTTCCCTTTCTGTTCCGGATGTTTATGTCGGAAGAATCCTGTCGGTGATCCTCTTGACCTGCTTAGTTAACATGGCAAGCCCAGCACTAGTGAAAAGTCAATGAATGTAAAAAAAAAAAACAATTATGAACAAGTATGAAGACTGGAGATGTGAGCTAAGGTTTTGCAGTTCTTCAATCCAGATTCCAACTGCTATGGGCAAAATCTGGCTACTAATCTGACATTATGACCAATCTATATTAGTGGGAATTTCACACAAACAATGAATCATATTAAGTGGTAAATCAATTCTCTAAAAAAACAAAAACACAAAAAAAAAAACACAAAAAAAAAACTGACCAGCACCAGATCTCATGTGTTGAGTCTCAATTGTATTTCTCCTTTTGAAATGAAAAGACACATGTGCAAAGATGTAATCAGTGTTTGCTAGAAAGTGGTGTATGTAACGAAGGGAAGATGTTCAAATATAGGATACCCCACTCTTTGTCAATCAGTTTGTAAAAAAATCAATATGACAGTATATAAACAAACACCATTATGAGCAAATCTGCTTTGGTCTCAATCAGAGTTGATAACATACATCATTATTTCATGAATGGCAAACAACAGTTGATAATGTTGGGAAATTGTTCCATAAACTGACAACATTCATGATATAAACATCTTTACAAATAGCTATGTATGAAAGTTGATTCCTCAAACAACGTGAGTTGCTTAACAACTTAATCTTTTCTGTGGTCAGTGATACACTTTATATTTTTATGAAGCTTAAACAGAAATCGTATACTTAATTTGAGATATTTGAAAATATTGTGCACATTCTTATAGTGACTCCATGATTCTGTACAGCAGATAAAAAAAATCTGATACAGCTTACAATTCACTCTCATTTAGCTTCTAACAGATATTAAGGCCCCCTCAAGTACTAGCCTAACTATATGCACATAACATTACTCTTTGTTAAATTATGGTCTCAAAAAGGCAGAGCTCTGATCCTCACAGAATTGTTCTTGATGCAGCTATCCAGATGAGAAACAGAAGAGATTCATACTGAGCTATTAGCTTGTCAGTCTTACGGATGAACATAACCTACTTGCATGATTATTCAAGCTAATGATAATTTTATGGTCCAAGATGTTTATAATATTGATCATTCATTATTGATTATCTCCTTTGAGCTCCCTTGTCTATACTCATAGTTCTCAAACTTGATTGCAACTTGGACAGTTTCTTGCATGAGATTCCCCCCCCCAGGCTGTTTGTTGCTTTGGTTCATGTCCACTCTGTCATGTCTTCAGCACTGCAACAAATCAGAGAATGGAATGTGATTTTTAGGGGTACAAAATAAATGGAATAGCTTCAGTTATAAACATGACTTACCATTTACAAGAGCAATGAAACAAAAATTTCCATTGAAATTCTGTAAACATTCAAAACACTTTTTTCTTTTTTTTTTTTTAGGTTATTAACTTGTAGATAAAGGCTAGCAGTAAAGCTTTTAAGCTTTTTCTTCATAGGTATACTACAAACTGACTGAAGGGATGGGAACTGGTGACAAAAACCATGGCCAGATATGACTATAATAACCACCAATGATAAACACCAGCTGTAACAGCCGGCTTTAAGAAGAATTGAAAACTAAAGTCATTCCAAAGTTATTCGAGCAATTTCTTTTGAGTTGTGAATTATGATCCTCATTATATTCATCAGTATGACAAGTAATCTGTGCTTCTGTGTTTGTATTAGGATAAAATGGCAAATTAGCGTGATCATGGCTATATTGTGCTGACAACACAAAGATACATTTGCATGTCAAAAAGGCTGACCAGAGAGTAGGCCTACAAACTGTATGGACTATGCATTTACGAGCTGTAAAAAAACAAATGTATGTTAACACGCAGCTTCCTCTTCGGATCGTTTCCTGCCCACCAGGTTATCTCTTCTGGTGGTGATCTCATGTTTTGCTGTATACCCAACCTGGTGTAGAAAGCTCAGCATGGCCTGTCTTTGTTCTGCAAAAAAGTTCCTCCAGAGATCGACTCACGAACTGAGTTTCTTGAGCATCTCTGAAGTCGGTGCATTCTAAAAGTATGTATATGTCAGTGAGTTGACAGTCACACAAAGTAATCTAAGTTAATATTCACTAGTTTGTTTTATTATACATGTATTTTAAGCTCAAATCCACCTCTGCTTCAGTCCTAGTTTTGACATTGAGCAAAAACAAGTTTGGTTATTCTCTCAAAACAGCCCAGACTGACCTGCTTCAATGCAGAATGATACAATAAAATAGTTAAGCCAAACAGACCACAAGCAGTTCTGGCGCTAACAAAACATACACTTTGTTTTCTCCTGAGTGGTTTCTTCAGTCACTTCTGTTGCTTCTGCATTCTCCGTTAGCGTGACTGAAGATGGATCAATGCCATTTTTGGCCGCATCTTTCTTGTGAACCAAATCTGGCTCCTTGACAACAAAGTACTTCAGGAAGCTCCGGGTAGCATTATAGCCACGCTGCATAGATGAGAAAGAAAAAAAAAGGTAAAAAAATTCTCATTTCACTTTCAATCTCTTTTGAATCATAGTGAAAAGAATTAGAGTAATACAGTACACCATCAAAGCCATCATTCTATCACAAATTACATGTTTTTGAAACTGACCATCACAGATCAAACATAAACTAAACAAGTGCACATATTTTTAAGATCCATTGAGAGATATAACAATCCTATCTTACTCCATTTTTTTATTTCACCCATTTGATCAAATTCCACTTGTGTTTGAAGGAGAAGATAAATTAGTAACACTTATCAGATGGTCTGGCTTTATAACTGTGAATACTCTACCATACTAGTTTGTTTGTTGTTTTTTTTTACTGCAAACAGATTTCTTAGTTATTAAAAACAAAGAGCCAAACAGCTATGATAACTATCCACAGCCAAAAAAAAAAAGTATTAGGTTTTTATCTTTTTGCTATTTGCCAAGACGTTTTGATTTATTCAATAGAACCATGGACAAATATCATAAGGCCAACATGAGGGACAAAATATTAAAGTAAAATGAGACTTTTTATGAGAGATAAGGATGACAGGGAAAAAAAATGACTGCTTCACCCTAATTTTTCTTTCTTTCTAGAAATTTCAAAAATGTTATCTTCTATCTTCTAGCAGAAATCACAACCACAGGCTCGTGTTGTTCAAAAATAATAAGAACGAACAAAAGCTTAAAAAAAAAAAAAAGAAGAAGAGCTGGAAATATGATACGTGAAGATTTTCTTGGTTATTTTTTCGACCTAAAAAAAAAAATGCCATTCTCGAATGATGCTTCCTTGGCCCCTCTCTGTATGTCACAAAATTATTCAGAATGAGCTTGTCAATCACTGTTTGCAAACTCAAATCATGCCATCATCTCTCACTGACATCTTGTACTGTGTTCATTATCGTGATAACTATTTTCACACATGATGTGAAACATATTAAATGGTTAACTTAATAAAGCTATCAGAAGGACCTTCAAATGTTAATGTAAACTAAGTCACTAGTGTGTATTCGTCACCATGGGAGTAGTAAAATCATTGGGATCAATGGATTGCTCACAGTAGGCCTACTCAGACAGAGAAAAAGCCAACAGGTTGGAGAGGAAACACTCAAAACTAGAACATGGAGCCCTGAGACAGACATCATACAGGGGAGGGGAGGCTGGGAACATACGTTGCACAGCAGATGTCACATATAGCCACTTTTTCAGTAGTTTCATTTCAAAAGATTTTATGTCTACCAGATTTTACTCTAACCACAATTTCAAGTGTTCCTTTTGTGAAATAAAGTCACCCAATTAGCTGTAGACAAAACAAAATATGCAGCACCTACAGTTTCAATTGCTCTAGCTTGCAAATTTGATCACACAATGTCCGCTTCATTCCAGGTGCAATGTTTTTAAGGCCTACCTGTATAATAAAATCTTTATCTTCCTGTTCTAGATCGTAGTCCGAGGTGGTCACATGACCTGTGTTGATGCCAACTGTTCGATGAACATCTGATTCCTGGAAATGAGGTTTTAATTCAAAATCATTATCATATACCCTTTTTTTTTAAAAATAAATATATATATATATATATTACATCTACATAAATGTTAAAGTTCTAAAATTCCATTTCATTTTCTTTTTATCTGACCTTGTAGAGAAAATGAGCATGGTTAAATCCTTGTAGGCCTGAGTAGGATTCTTTCTCCTTCACACCTTTTCCTCCTCCTCCACTGCACGCAGACAAAGAAAATGAAAACTGATGAGACAGCAGCCGCAAGCCAAATGCTGTACGCTAACATAAACTTTCAGTGTATCACCTGTCATCTGCTTGTAAAGTTTTGTTTTATTTACTGGTATCTATCTGTCAGTTTGCAGGTGTATTAGATCAGTTAAAAACGATGTTTCTTTTTTTTTTTTTCAGTTTTATATCACATATCCCCTCTCCACACACAATACCAGAAGACAGCAAAAACAAAGAGTAAACTGAAACATTCGAAGCCTGTCTTACAGCAACGAAGACATGTTTTAGATTGGTGGTCCAGGAGTTCTGTAGAGCTGAGAGAAACTGCAAGAGGTTATTGACCTCCATCCTGCCATAGCCTTGGAATCTGGTCTGAAAAGTCACCATAAAAACCTGAGTCATAAACTTTGTAACTGTATTATCTAACAAGGCGAATAGAAAGTTTTCATCCTTCTGTAGGCTAAGGATAAGACAAAATGAGATAAGGTATGTTACGTTGTCTTTGCATCTCTCAACCTCCTGTGGGTGATTATCTTAGTTAAGGCAAGACTAGATAAACTTCATTTTGTCCTCAGAGTTTCCTTTCATAGATGATGAGAAACAGCAACATGATTATCATAACAGAAATAGAAGGTACTTAAATAGTCCTTATTACTAGCCTCTTAGTGACTTTAAGATATCATTACTTCACTAGACTCAAAACAGCTACTTTCTCAGCTTTCTGGAAATCATATAAAAACAGATGAGTGGATAAGTGCCAGGCACTCAAATCCTTATGGGCCTAATTCTAACTTTTGTTGTAGGAATCACAATCTGCAATGTTTGTAAGCAGTTCAAGAGGGTCTAGATTTAGCAAAGTGTGTTATGTGGCTGGTGAGACATACTTATCTATAGATCCCACTACTAGTAGGATTTCTAATGCCTGTCTTGTTCCAATGCTACTCAAGAAATGTTTTGTCTGGAGGCCTTTGTATGTCAGCTGAATGTATTTCATGTGCATACTGTGTCTCATAAATGGAAATACAATATTCCTTTGAATAGCTTTATCTTATTACTATTGATGTTAAAATATATTATATATGTATAATAATATAGCATGTATTTGACAGAAAAGACAAAAATGTTCAAAACACCAGAAATATTATGATTAGAACCAAGGCGTAACTAAATATATTTATCTTTAATTGGTTTATCTCTGCATATCATTTAAAAATTCCTTGACTTTGTCTACCTGAATAAGGGAGAACATATTTTATTACCTGCACTCGAATTCCTCGCTCCTCAATAAACTGTAACAACTCCAGAAAAGCAATCTGAAACACAAAAAGAAGAGATATGGATCAAGTCACCTCATACAGAAACTTCTTCCCATGATTGAACTGTGAATATGAGTTCTGTTGTCCCTCCTCCATAACAATTTTGAAAAAAGTGATTTTCAACTGATTGTTTGCCTCTGGCCAACTCCAATTGACATTACCAAAAATACAACAATGAAACATTTACCCACTTCTAGCAGCCAGGAAAACTGAACAAAGTGGGGAAATCCCCTGCACCAATGGAAAGACACTTAGGTCTATTTGTACAAGGGACATCGTTACCATTCCCAGTCATTAGCAGCCAACTAAAAACCAAGAAGGAAAAATGCTGTTGAAAGTGCCAAAAAAGTCTAAAAGATAATTTAAGCCTTTCATTCATCTATTTCAAATATGTGTCTAATAGAACAAAAATGAGTGGATAATTAAGAGTGTGAAGAATCTGAGTATCACTGGTATCTTATTATTGGTTTTTTAATTACCACAGGTTCATTAAATACAAATAGGATCACGCAGTTTCTCATTCATCCAAGATAACTCAACTGCAGATATTCTAAAGATAGAAGCCAGAGGATCTCTTGCCACTTAAACAGAGATGAAAACTAAACATTGCTAATCTAGATCTTACGATTTGTGTGTTTGTGTTGGGGTTTAACGACACATCAGCACGATTATGGCTATAATGTGTCAGTCTTGGTAAGATGCGCTTATACGTCAAGAAGAAGAGAGGAAAGAAAGTGGACAGAAGACAGGAGCAAGGAGAGAGAGAGAAGAGATGTCTCCCCTGGAATGTTAACGATGGCACTACATGAGATCTGATGAATGTCATGAAGTAAATTGATATTTTTCTTCGTTCACAGCTGGTTCAACAGCTTTTGTGCCTGGCAAGAAAGAGACAGGGCTGGTCAAAATATTCTCTCATTTCAACATGATATCTCAGCAAAAAAATGCTGTAGCTGAGTTATTTTCCCATCATAGTCAAGCACAATTATTTCCCTTGTCACTGAAACCAACAATCTGTATGTGAAAAATGTGACACCAATCTTGCTTCACACCGTCACACAATACAGATGAGATGTGACACAATAAAATCAGGCCTTGATCAGTTTTTAAGTATAAATATCGAGTTACTAATAACACAGAATTTACTCATTCCCCTTTCTGTTGGGCAAAAAATCTCTGTTCTACTTTCAGTAAAAGATGAGATATTGCCACATAAAGAAGATAGAGGTAATCTGTTCCTGCGGCTGAATTTAGAAAACAAAATGGCCAAACTATTTTGTTAATCTTTATAAATCCTCATTTAGGTCATGTCACCAAATTACAATTTTTGGACTTTAACTGAATGCATTTCAACAAACTCCACTCCCAAATTCATGTTTAAGTGGACATAGAAAGGGTTTGGGATTTAAAATAAACTGTATTTAAAATTTATTCCTGCTGAAAAACAATTGCATTTCTCCAGCCACCAGCATTTGACGACCGTCTTGATTTCATTGATTCATATCTCACATCCATCCACTCTGGGATCCAACTCTTACAGCTCTTCCAGTCTATCGAGGGCGGACCTCTAACTGTTCAATCACGCCATCTGTCCTTGATATAAATGGTACTTAATTTCTCATAATAGTCATAACTGCGTGTCTAGAAATATTTCACTTTGCTACCTGTCCGTTGCCGTCTTTATCCAGTATAGAGAAAGCTGTCTCCACATCCGTGTCCTTGCCAAAGAGAAGCTCCCTTTGTTCTATTGGGAAATGTTCTGTCTGTTTGAATGAAGAAACAGAGCATATAATTATCTCATGATTTAAAATTTATTTCAGAATTCACTTAAAATAAATTATAATCTAATTTTATTAAGTTAAAAAAGGGGCATTAAACTGTTCCTATTATTACATGACAGAGTGCACCTAAGCAGTGCGGTAAACATTATTTTAAAACTCCATAAGTTCATAAAACTATAAAGTCAAATTGTGTTGTAAGTTACAAAGTGCATGGATCAGTTTGCAACATTTGTGACGAGAAAGAGTAAATTCCAGTGAGAAATATTGTTACTGGGATTATGCTACAGCCAAAATAGAATTCACTACTCGTACCAGATCAATCTTCATTCTAATTTATTCACAAGAAATATTTGCTTCATGTTTAGAGCCAAATGATGTATTTCGTAAATGATGTAAACGACATAAAAGAATAAAAAACATTTGATTATGAAAGTTTAAACTGGTTATTACCCTTGCATATTGAAATCATATGACTATACTATGGTTCTCTTCTTCTCTTAGAAGTTTGTGGAGCACTTTCTGTAACCTCTGTTGACCTGATTTTTCTTGTTTTTCTATTTTGTGGCTTTTTTCAACAGTTTTCTCTTCCCAGCACTCTTTCAGCATTTATACATGTTTAAAGTAACCTAAGTGTCAGCCTCATGTTTGCAGTCAAGCATTAAATCTCAGTTCACTCACGTCTTCTAGGGCATTTTTCAACTCTTCCCTGTCAATGATTTCCACATCTGAGAGATTATGGTCATGGAGAACCTGTCAGGAATACAATACAGTGATCAAGATTGTGTTAAGATAAATATAAGATAAACTTTATTTATCCTCAAAAGGAAATGGTTTTCACAGTTTATGTGACACTGTATATCTAGACATGTATTTACATTGACAGGACTTAAATATCATGCATGCAAAGAATATCAGAACCAGGTAGATTGCTCCAAAATAATTATCATTGACAGCAGAAATGACTTTCTGTTATGTTCTTGATTTTTCCTCACAGCCAACCACTTCTATTGAAATACTTCAACTGATTATTAAGTATTCTGAGTTGTTACATGATGGGAGGTACTCGGCGACTTCATTGCTAATAAAGTGGAACACACTGTGCTTTTAATAATTAATATAATTTAGACTATTATTGTAGAGATAATCATTGCAACATAATAACAATGGGGACAAGTTGAGAGAGGGAACAACTTTCCATGAATTTGCAGTCAGAAAGTTTCTATCACACAGCTTGGTCTCTCACTACATGGATAGTCAGGGTAAGTCTGTTTAGTATCATTTATTCTTATCTTAAAGCTTGTCCTGCCATAGTCTTGTTCTGAGGTTGTAGGTGAATAGTTTCTCCACTGTGTCCAAGGCTCAAAATTGGAATACGGAACACACCACTCTTATTCAATGACTTTACCTCTCTCAACTGGCTTAGTATCCATTCATTCTTGTGTAGAATTTGGGACATTTAGAAAACTACCCTTTTCCTCTTGAAAATAACATTGTGCCTAGCAAAGCCAGGATTTGAACCCAACTCCTTATGATTGTCGATCTAACAGCCTAATCACTAGGTGACAGACACCATCACAGAAAGTATTCATTTGACAAAATGACAGAAAGTCTAAGTTTAATCTCACCTTCATAAAAGCTTCCACAGCTTTGACAACCCGAGTATGTTCTCTTTCAAACTTGGTCTGGATCTCTTTCTCTTTTTGTCTCTGCCTGGTGAAGGACAGAAAAAAAAAAAACATATGCCAAATTGTTCATGTCTCAGTATGCCAACAATATCTCGAATGCTAAGAATACTTCAAACACATTATAAGATTACAAAAATGATGAGGCATTCTCAAAATCTGTTTTAGAAATATTCAACTGAACAGTTGCATGTATTAAAGAGAACGAATCTGATACCAATATTCAATTCATAACCTATTCCGTGACCAACCTGGTGTGGAGTCTGGGAACTATGCAGCAGACACAACAGAAATAGAAAGTTTGTGACACAATTACAGAATGGTGACACATTAACTCATATTTATTTAATTTGCCTGGCGCGGAATTTGTATGCCATAGTTCAGAGAAATCTATTTAAACTTCTGGCTTTATGGGTAAATGGTCATGATAGAAAGGATAGATATAAATATATCAGTTACAAGATTATTTCTCTGGAAGATGGAGACTCACGAGAAAAGCAATAAAAAATCAGAATTCTTGTGTTTTATGAGAAAGAAGAAATCCATGTCATGACTTGATCTTTTATGACAGCTGAATAAAATTCACTACTTTAGAATGTACAATAAAACAAGGACAATGCAAGTGATAATATTGTGATTTGATTTCACCCAATTATCAAGCTGTGGTACCAATGACACAATGTACATCATAAGAAACTGATCACTGAACTGATATGAAAATGTAACAGTTGTTGTGATCTCATGTGATACTTTTCATTCTCTTGACATGTCCTTGCAGAATGACATAAATGTAATATGATGAAATTAGGCACTTGTCAAATTAAGGCAACTACAGGAATCGCCATGCTAATTTTTTTTTTTTCATAAAGTCCTCCTTTGTCCAATAAAAATGCATTACAGGGTTAAATTTCAGAAAACTATTGAGTCAAAGTCCAAAAATTTTAATGCAAGAGACATGACCTAAACGAGGAAATAGAAGGATTAACAAATATTGTCATTTTCATGCTAAATTTTACAGCAGAATTGCACTCCGAATTGTCTTTAATTGCCAATATCTCAATTTCTATGTAAGGTAGGACAAAGATTTTTTTACCAATAAAAAGGATAATGAACAAGCTCTACAATGATGCCAATAACTCTTTATACACAAATCTGATCAGCACCCAATTTTGTTGTGTTGTTGCGTCTTATATATTAATGTTGAATGTATGGCTCTGTGAGGTAAAATCAAATCAGTGTAATGCAAATATGAACAGGACGAGGCACATACTTGTACACTTTGGTATTTTTCTCAGGTTTGTCTGGCTCTGTGGCTCCAACTCTCTTCTCCAGGCTGTATCTCATCACCTCCATCTCTGAGTCATCATACTGGGGGAATAACAGCATCATAACATTCAGCAGTTACCTACCCTTGTCTGGCCCATTGATGTAAATACACTACTCCTGCGGACCATGGGTGATCAACATAATTTAGAGGAATTCATGTTGTAAACAGGCAGTCTTTAAATTCTATTAACTTTTGGGGGGGGGGGGGGGGGGGGTCACCTTGTAACCGCCCCACTCTAGATTGACCTC